>VSMD01011234.1:0-49605 GCA_008750895.1 Mirza zaza | reverse complement strand
ACCAATTTGCTGGCAAGTACACGTAGAGCTTGTTTTTCCATTCTTGAGATACCTCACTTAGTAGAATGGGTTCCAGCTCTATCTAGGAATATACAAGAGGTGCTATATCACCATTGTTTCTTAAAGCTGAGTAGTACTCCATGGTATACATATACCACATTTTATTAATCCACTCATGAATTGGTGGGCACTTGGGTTGTTTCCACAGCTTTGCAGTTGTGAATTGTGCTGCTATAAACATTCGAGTGCAGGTGTCTTTTTCATAAAGTGACTTTTGATCTTTTTTTTTTTTTTTTTTGAGACAGAGTCTCACTTCATTGCCCAGGCTAGAGTGAGTGCCATGGAGTCAGCCTAGCTCACAGCAACCTCAAACTCCTGGGCTCAAGTAATCCTGCTGCCTCAGCCTCCCAAGTAGCTGGGACTACAGGCATGTGCCACCATGCCCGGCTAATTTTTTTTTTTTATATATATATTAGTTGGCCAATTAATCTCCTTCTATTTATAGTAGAGGTGGGGTCTCGCTCTTGCTCAGGCTGGTCTCGAACTCCTGAGCTCAAACGATGCCCACCTCGGCCTCCCAGAGAGCTAGGATTACAGGCTTGAGCCACCGCGCCCGGCCGACTTTTGATCTTTTAGGTAGATGCCCAGTAGTGGAATTGCTGGATCAAATGGTTAGATCTACTTGTATCGCTTTGAGGTATCTCCATATTGCTTTCCACAGAGGTTGAACTAGCTTGCAGTTCCACCAGCAGTGTAGGAGTGTTCCTCTCTCTCCACATCCACGCCAGCATTTATTGTTTGGGGACTTTTTGATAAAGGCCATTCTCACTGGAGTTAAGTGATATCTCATTGTGGTTTTGATTTGCATTTCCCTGATGATTAGAGATGTTGAACATTTTTTCATATGTTTGTTGGCCATTATTCTGTCTTCTTTTGCGAGTTTCTGTTCATGTCCTTGGCCCATGTTTTGATAGGGTTGTTTGATTTTTTTCTTGCTGATTTTTCTGAGTTCTAAATAGATTCTAGTTATCAGCCCTTTATCAGATGTGTAGCTTGCAAAAATTTTCTCCCATTCTGTGGGTTGTCTGTTTGCTCTCTTGAGAGTTTCTTTGGTTGTGCAGAAGCTTTTTAATTTGATCAGGTCCCATTTTTTAATTTTTGTTGCTGTTTTCTACACAATTTTTGACCAGAGGACAATTTTAGATACACATAGGGTTCATAATTTGGTTGGTTGATTGTCTATCAAGGATGGGCACGACTGTGGATTTATCAAACTTACCTCTATCTGGGATAATGCTGTTCAGCAGTAAATTTATGGTCCTGTTTTTTTATAACCAGTCTTTGAAAATAAATTTTAAAAAGTTATTTTCTGAAAGTTACTATTTCCTTAGGAAAACTCCAACTGACAATTGTTTTGTACCATACACAAGCACAAGCAAATTTTAAAGTCTTTATGGCTTGAATGGAGTCACTTTAGAACTCTTCTACCACCCCACCCCCTTCAGAACACTTTGGCAAAGAATGGTTAGAGCTTTAAATGCAAATTGTACACTGCCAACATAATGTCATTTCCTTATTTGCTTTTTCTTTTCAAGCATAAGACATACTACTTTGTGCAGGGTGTTTGGTAAATTACCTTTTATAAACTTGTTTCCTTTGCTTTTCTTTAAGGAGTCGCAAACTGCTGTTTTTGAATACCTTTTCCAAAAAACATCTTTTGAATGGAATTTTTAGTCATTTAAACATATCGAATCTAGACCATTGGTGCATATATTGGGATGCTTTTAAAGGAGATCTCACGTTAATTAAGAATGATATCTGGGATAATTGATTTATCTTTGCCACCTTGTTCCAATATGGTAGAATCTTGGTGTAAAGACAGCACTGAGCGATGTTATTCATTTGCCATATTGGAATGCGTCCTGTTGTTGGACTAAGTAGGGAAAGAGAGGGTTCCTGCTTAAGTACTCACACGTTTAGAAGTATGTCCTGAACTGAAGGTTGGAGTACCTTGCTCATAGAGCCAGTTTATTTTAAATATTAGGAATTGAACACTCTTTCAAAATGTCAGAAAAATTCAGATGATTTTGAGTTTTTAAGAAGAACATCTTGATTGAATTTCAGATTTAATTTGGCCCTTTGGATAAAGCTTTGTGTTCATTAAACTTTGAACTGCTTTTATCTTTTTTTTAGAACCCGAGTTTGAATTTCAAGGAAGTAACTTATGAACTGGACCATCCTGGATTTCAAATTCGTGATAGTAAAGGACTTCATAATGTGGTTTATGGCATTCAGAGGGGTTTGGGTATGGAAGTATTCCCAGTAGACCTCATATATAGACCTTGGAAACATGCAGAAGGCCAGGTAAGTGAGTAGTATTGAGCTATATAGTAGGGGAACAAAAATGACTTATTCCTTATGTAGTGCTATCCATTGATTGAAATACTCTTTTAAAGTAGAATTTGTTTTACACAGCTCAAAAGAGAACAGAGTATCATAAGTATTGAAAATATTACCCTAGTTTTAGTACCAATAAGACTCCGTTCAGGTATAACAATCAAGCAGTTTTCCCAGTAATGTAATCTTGTTTGTCTCCAAGGCCATCTCACCATGTACCTTTTATTTGTCTAAATTGTCTTGGTTTTCAAAGGGCAAACAATTAAGCTTTTAAAAGGAAAATTGTCATTCTTAATAACTTTGAGATTAGCCTGATTTTGAATTTTTATATCATTCACAATCACGTATGGTGGTGAAGACTTTCTTCTTTTTTTCCAGCTATCCTTCATTCAGCATTCCCTTATAAATCCAGAAATCTTTTGTTTTGCGGATTATCCCTGTCATACTGTTGCCACTGATATTTTGAAAGCACCACCGGAGGATGACAATCGAGAAATTGCCACATGGTAAACACTCTCATGTAGCTTTTCTTTAAAGGGTCACATCTTTTTTGAAATATAAAATTGTGAGCCAAGTATATAGTTAACAGGTTTAAATAAAACAATATTTTTAGTGATTCTACTTACCTTAAGTTTTCATAGAGGGTGTTGGTGGATAAAATTGGTTTTTAGTCTGCTTTCACTAGTTATTTCTCTGCTCTTTAAGGTGTGTCATCAGGTATATTTTCTAAAATATCAAGAATTGAAAACTATCAAATGTTGGACTTCTTAAATTTGTACTTCTTAAGATTTCTTCTCGGTAGATTTGCTTGCCTTTTTTTTTTTCCTTTGTAAGTTGCTCAGGATATCCCATCAAATCTGATACTTTGAGCTAACTTATCTAGTTTCTCTGAGTTCCAGTTCCAAATTTCTGAGGGAGAATCTGACTCCACTGTCTAGTTTAGGTTTTTCCTGAGACTCTTTGTTCAGTCACTCCTCTCTGGTGATGTCAGGGAAGGATGATAAAAGTATTTCCATCATTGTTGAAGTACATACATAGTTAACGGGGGAGGGAGGATGGCCTGAATTGTTTGCCAGAGGCATCTAACTTATAATGTTTCTTCAGTTTTTTTTTTCTAACAATACTCTCCCAGGACACCTTTTCTTCATTGAACAGGTTGTCTTTATTTTTTGGTGGTAATGTGTTCTTTTCCCACATGATAAGCCAACATTGGATTTGCAAGTTTGGCTGGTTTTTCCTGTTGAGTCTAATGCGTATAGAAATAAATCTTTTTCATTGTATTTTAACAGATAAAGGCTTCTTTCCATATTAAAAACATGTCATTATCCCATTTAACAAATACTGGTTCCTTAACCACTTCAGGACCAGCATCGACTGTAGTCAGTCACAGATGAATGTGCACAGCTACTTTAGCGGACAGCTGTGATACGACTTTTCTAATTTTTCAAAATAAAATTGTGAACATTTAAAAATAATGTAATGAAAACATATATGTATATGCTACCTATTCTGATTTACATTACAAGTAAAGTTGCCTGTAAAGTAAAACAAGCTTTCAGTGCTTTAAAGCTTTCCTCATCACAAAAGAGAAAAATGGATTTGTCGTCAACGCACAACACAAGCTGTCGAGTGGACTGTGAGTGCCAGCTTTGGGCTAGGTTTCGCATCCGGTGAGCACAGTCCTGAAGTGGTTAATATAGCAAATTATCTATATTTAAGTTTTCCTAATTGGCTCAATAATGTTTTTTTTTTTTTGAGACAGAGTCTCACTCTTTTGCCTGGGCTAGAGTGCTGTGGCATCAGCCTAGCTCATAGCAACCTCAAACTCCTGAGCTCAGGATCCTCCTGCCTCAGTCACCCAAGTAGCTGGGACTACAGGCGTGCGCCACCATGCCCAGCTAATTTTTCTATATATTTTAAGTTGTCCAGATAATTTCTCGGCAGGTGTTGTGGATTTCACACTTACATCAGGAGGCACCTAAATTGTAACTTTGTATCACTAAAGAGTGTTAAGGATGTATTTTTGGTAGAATTTTTTTTATATGTAGTTACAACTGCTATGTGTGTAGTTGAGTTGACTATTCCTAAACTGTGATTTTGTTTCTTTTTTCATCCTGATGACTGATATCTGTGATAGCTTTTGGTAAGCGGGATTCATGATTATGCAGATATTCAGTGGTTTTGTCCTCTCCTCCATCAGTTATTGTCTGTTAATTTGGACTGCTTTTGAAATTAATCCAGAAAGATAGCAGCATATGTTTTAGAGAGAAACAGCAACAATTTAAGTATCAAATATTAAAACATGGCGGCAACTTGGTTTTGTCCTGATAGGTGGTTATCACTTATTTTGAAAATGCATTTCGTGTACTTGGATTTTCATTGAGAGAGCATCTTTCTTCTATTAGGAAGAGCTTGGATTTGATTGAATCTCTGCTGAGGCTTGCAGAGGTTGGGCAGTATGAGCAAGTCAAACAGCTCTTCAGCTTCCCTATCAAACACTGTCCAGACATGCTGGTATTGGCCTTACTACAAATCAACACCTCCTGGCATACCTTGCGCCATGAACTCATCTCCACTCTGATGCCAATTTTCCTTGGAAACCATCCTAACTCAGCTATTATTTTGCACTATGCATGGCATGGGCAGGTAAGACACAACTGTGTACTTACAATGTCTTCATCTAAATAATTGACATTCTTTGGAATGTTGAGGGTGTTCAACTAGAGAAATTTATTGTCACTCTTTGCATCACTGTGACTTTCTGGAGAAGTCATATTGTCTTAAAACTTGTTTTATCTTTTAGAGTCATGTGAGCATTAAAATATATAATTCCAGGGCCGGGCGCGGTGGCTCACGCCTGTAATCCTAGCACTCTGGGAGGCTGAGGTGGGCGGAATGCTTGAGGTCAGGAGTTCGAAACCAGCCTGAGCAAGAGTGAGACCCCGTCTCTACTATAAAAATAGAAAGAAATCAATTGGCCAACTAATATATATAGAAAAAAATGAGCTGGGCATGGTGGCACATGCCTGTAGTCTTAGCTACTCGGGAGGCTGAGGCAGGAGGATCGCTTGAGCCCAGGAGTTTGAGGTTGCTGTGAGCTAGGCTGACGCCACGGCACTCACTCTAGTCTGGGCAACAGAGTGAGACTCTGTCTCCGAAAAAAAAATATATCTATATATATATATATATATAGATATAGATATATAATTCCAAAGAGCAAGGAGGCAAGATAATGTCTAAAAAATTCATATTCATATTGCTAGGTCACCGACATCCTTTTTTTTTTGAGACAGAGTCTTACTCTGTTTCCTGGGCTAGAATGTAGTGGTGTCAGCTTACCTCACAGCAACCTCAAACTCCTGTGCTCAAGTGATCCTCCTGCCTCAGCCTCCCAAGTAGGTGGGACTACAGGTGTGCACCACCACGCCCGCCTGATTATTTTTAATGGAGAAGGGGTCTTGCTCTTGCCAAGGCTGGTCTCGAACTCCTGAGCTCAAGCAATCCTCCCACCTCGGTCACCCACAGTGGTAGGATTACAGGTGTGAGCCATGCACCTGGCTACCAACATCGTTTGATAACAGTTAAGAGCTTAAATATTCCTTTTTCTTTCGTTGCCGATAGCGCACATGCAAACATGGTGAACGTCCCTAAAACTCGCCGGACTTTCTGTAAGAAATGTGGCAAGCATCAACCCCACAAAGTGACACAGTACATGAAGGGCAAGGATTCTCTGTATGCCCAGGGAAAGCGGTGTTATGATAGGAAGCAGAGTGGCTATGGTGGGCAGACTAAGCTGATTTTCCGGAAAAAGGCTAAAACTACAAAGAAAATTGTGCTGAGGCTTGAGTGTGTTGAGCCCAATTGCAGATCTAAGAGAATGCTAGCTATTAAGAGATGCAAGCATTTTGAACTGGGTGGAGATAAGAAGAGAAAGGGCCAAGTGATCCAGTTCTAAGCGTCTTTTGTTTATTATGAAGACAATAAAATCTTGAGGTTATGTTAATTACTTCATTTGGTTGCCGTTGGTTTTTTGGGAGGGAGTAAACTAGAGCCATCAATAAAATTACCCTTGCGGGGAAATTTATGTTTCAAAAGAAAAAGAGCTTAAATATT
The DNA here is from genome assembly GCA_008750895.1 of Mirza zaza. Taxonomy (NCBI): domain Eukaryota; kingdom Metazoa; phylum Chordata; class Mammalia; order Primates; family Cheirogaleidae; genus Mirza; species Mirza zaza. The sequence continues at coordinate 43,095 of VSMD01011234.1, read as the reverse complement.
TATTATATGAGCAGAAGGTACCAATGTCACTTTTTGAGAGTAAAAGGGAGAAGATCACAGATCTATTTAATTAGCATTATTTTCTATTTTATCTAAATACAACATTTAAATTTAATTTTAGTTTGTGCCAAAATGCCTTTCAAGCCCTTGTACTTTTAAACATCCCTAATTTTGTAGAATGTATTTGGCAAGTAAGTATTCTTTTGTCCATTGATTACACTCCCTCCTTTAATAGCAATCATCTATCTTCCCCTTTACTTCAAATGCCCTTTTTTGTGGTTGTTCTTTCCGATTTTTGGGAAAAGAGAAGGTTGCTATGTTGCCCAGCTGGACTTGAACTCAAGTCCCAGCTGGACTTGAACTTCCTGGGCTCAAGCGATCGTCCCACCTCAGCCTCCTGTGTTACTTTTTTTCTTTAACTATTCTTATAGTAGTTTGTATTACATACAAGTGCTTTTTCAAAATTAATTGGGGCAGATGTGGTGATTCATGGCCTGTAATAATAGCACTTTGGGAGGGCTAGGCAGGAGGATTGCATGAGGCCCAGTAGTTTGAGATCAACTTGAGCAATATAGCAACACCCCATCTCTACAACAATTAAAAAAATTAGTCAGGTGTTTTGGTGTGTGTCTGTAGTCCCAGCTACTTGGGAGGCTGCGGCAGGAGGATCATCTGAGCCCAGGAGTTAGAGATTGAAATGAGCTAGGATCAGGCCACTGCACTCTAACCTGGGCAACAAAGCAAAACACTGTTTGAAAAAATTAGCTGAAGACTGTATTTATAAATGAAAAAATGGTAGCCTGAGTTCCATACTATTCAGTTAGTTTCTCCTTTTTTAGAAACCAATTAACATGGGAAATGTAAAGTTTATGGAATGCTTAAGAAACATTTAATCAAGCATCTACAGCCCAGACTTTTTTTTTTTTTGAGACAGAGTCTCACTATGTTGCCTGGGCTAGAGTGCCCTGGTGTCAGCCTAGCTCACAGCAACCTCAAACTCCTGGGCTCAAGTGATGCTTCTGCCTCAGCCTCCCGAGTAGCTGGGACTACAGGCATGCACCACCATGCCTGGCTGATTTTTGCTATATATTTTTAGTTGGCCAATTTCTTTCTATTTTTAGAAAATAGAGAAAGTAGAGATGGGGTCTCGCTCTTGCTCAGGCTGGTTTTTTTTTTTTTTTTTTTTGAGACAGAGTCTCACTTTGTTGCCAGGCTAGAGTGAGTGCTGTGGCATCAGCCTAGCTCAAACTCCTGGGCTCAAGCCATCCTCCTGCCGCAGCCTACCGAGTAGCTGGGACTATAGGCATGCGCCACCATGCCCGGCTAATTTTTTCTATATATATTAGTTGGCCAATTAATTTCTTTCTATTTATAGTAGAGACGGGTCTCACTCTTGCTCAGGCTGGTTTCGAACTCCTGACCTCGAGCACTCTGCCCGCCTCGGCCTCCCAGAGTGCTAGGATTACAGGAGTGAGCCACCGCGCCTGGCCCTCAAGCTGGTTTTGAACTCCTGACCTCCTCATTCTTACTCTACTTGGACCATCTGCCTATTTATGGCAGTTACTGTAATATAATTTCGAGATAGCAATAGTAATTGCCTTAGTGTCACTTCTTTGATAGGTATTTAATGAGTTCCAGCTGTCTGTCTGTATTATTCATGATTAGTATTGAAAGCCAGGCTACCTGCTGGTAAAAAAAGAAATTGAACGATTACCAAAAAATAAAAAACCCAAACATTTCTGTTTGTGGAAATTGCCAGATTTAAAGTGTATGTACAAATACCACTCCCAGAAATAGTGATATAGCTCTGTACTATGCAACACGAGAGATGGTCACCTTAAATAATATTGTTTTTGTTTATATAACAGTGATTTGTAATTTTAAGTGATTATATAAACTTGAGTGGGAGGCCAAGGCAGGTGGATCATTTAAGCTCAGGAGTTCGAGACTAGCCTGAGCAAGAGCAAGACCCTGTCTGTACTTAAGAATAGAAAGAAATTAATTGGCTAATTAAAAATATGTAGAAAAACTTAGCCAGGCATGGTGGTGCATGCCTGTAGTCCCAGCTACTTGGGAGGCTGAGGCAGGAGGATAGCCTGAGCCCAGGAGTTTGAGGTTGCTGTGAGCTAGGCTGAGGCCACGGCACTCTAGCCCAGGCAACAGAGTGAGACTGTGTCTCAAAACAAAAACAAAACAAAACAAAACTTGAGATAACCGTGTTCATATATTCTGTCATATTCTGTTTGTAATTTTCTATCTGAAAATGTATGTAGAGCAAATAAGAGGGTTGAATAAGTGTATGACCCAAGCTTAGGAGACTTCATTTCGAAGATGTCAATGTAACTTGGCTTTCCCATAAAGGCTGTCACTGCAGTTGCATAGTGTTTGAGATCTGAACTTAATATCTGCACAAATACTCCTGATTTTTACATAAGTACAAGTAAAATTAGCTGGGCATTTGTAATAGCACTTGTGACAATGTTTAGCAGTATTGCTATTTAGCTTTTCTTCTTGTTTTCTTAGGGACAGTCTCCCTCAATTCGCCAACTTATCATGCATGCGATGGCAGAATGGTACATGAGAGGGGAGCAGTATGACCAGGCCAAATTATCTCGAATACTTGATGTGGCCCAGGACTTGAAGGTGAGTTCGGAAGAATAGAATGATACTGGCTTACTTATTAGTGATAAAAAAAATAAATTTTTGTGTAATAAACGTTTCTTAGGAATAATTCACATGTAATCAGCTCTTAGGTAAAATGAGTTGAGATTTAGAATTTGCCTTGTAAGTCAATAGGATGGAAAGTAGTATGGTTTTAGATATGTAAGCATGTTTTTATTGATTTTTTATTGTTCTTCTATGTATTGTAAGACTGTTTTAAAGTGATAATTGAACTTTTTTCATAAACTGTGAGATATAATTTTTGGATAAACTAGGTGTATTTCTCCCTGAATCAACAGGTTCTTTTGACAAATTGTTTAGCTGGGTACCATTAATCAGTAGGTACAGTAGTTTTGGTAATGCAGTTTTGCTTAGGTTAGAGTAAGCCTGTGTTTACATTTTTAAAAATGGGGAAGGTAAATTATTGATCCTTTGAATCTTGCTGTGCTCTGGGTTTAGTTATTTGAAAAAGCACAGAGTAAAGTTTGTTTTGAAGGTAGAGTTGTGCATTCTCCTTTAAAAAGTGATCTAAGGACTAGTGTTAAACCACTGAATTGAATTAAGTTGTGAGTAAGTTGTTTAAATTAGCAGTGTGTTTTATTAGACTTGTTTGTTAAAAGCAGGAAATAGTGTTGCAGAGAGAGATTTACTTAATAGCTTGACTTGTAGTTTCTAAAATTGCCTTTTCTTTAGGCCTTGTCAATGCTGCTAAATGGTACTCCTTTTGCCTTTGTGATTGACCTTGCTGCACTTGCTTCACGTCGTGAATACCTCAAACTTGACAAGTGGCTCACGGATAAGATTCGAGAGCATGGGGTAAGCAAGATTTGTTGATTTATATCTCCTTTTAAATTTTGGTAGCTAAAATTGCTAACAAACTTTTAAAGTGGCAATGAAGGTGTTATTTATTCTGGGTTTTAGTCATGGTGTTTAGCAGATTTTAATCTGAAAGCAGTTAAGATCAATTTCAAATATACTAAGAGACTTTTTTCTTTTTCAGGAGCCTTTTATCCAAGCATGTATGACTTTTTTAAAGAGACGGTGCCCTTCTATATTGGGTGGACTTGCCCCAGAGAAAGACCAGCCCAAAAGTGCTCAACTTCCTCCAGAAACTCTGGCGACAATGTTGGCCTGTCTGCAGGCTTGTGCAGGGTAAGAAGAACATACTTGAGAATGACTCTTCAATCCTGAAATTGGATTATATGGATGGTTGTTGATTGTGGAAGAGAAGGTTGAATGTGGGACTGCAGTTTAAGACAGTCTGATGGTTAAGTACAAACCACTAGGCTACTTATATATTTGAGTGATTTGAATTAATTTTTTGTTTTTGTTTTTTTTTTTTTTGAGACAGAGTCTCACTCTGTTGCCTGGGCTAGATTGCTGTGGTGTCAGCCTAGCTCACAGCAACCTTGAACTCCTGGGCTCTAACAATCCTTCTGACTCAGCATCCTGAGTAGCTGGGACTACAGGCATGCGCCACCATGCCCAGCTAATTTTTTTCTATATATTTTTAGTTGGCCAATTAATTTCTATTTATAGTAGAGACGGGATCTCGCTGTTGCTCAGGCTGGTTTCGAACTCCTGACTTTGAGTGATCCTCCCGCCTCGGCCTCCAGAGTGTGCTGTGTTTTGTCATTTTCAGTGTATGAGTCTTGCATTTCTTTTATTAAATCCTTTGTGTGTTTTATTTAAAGATCATGTCATCTTTCAATGGAGATTTATTGCTTTTTAATCTGGATGACTTTTATTATTTTTTTCATGCCTAATTGCCCTAATATGAACCTTGAGTATAATGTTGAATAGAAAATGGCAAGATCAGGACATCTTTGTTTTATTTCTGATTTTAGGAGGGAAGTATACAGTGTTTCACCATTAAGTATGATGACACCTGTAGGTTTTTCATAGATGCCCTTCATCAAGTTGAGCAAGTTTCTTTACCTTCCAGTTCTAATTTATTGAAATGTTTTTATGATGAAAGGGTTTTATCAGATATTTTTTCTGCATCATCTCTTGAAATGATCACACAGTTCTTTTTTTTTATTATTTATTTATTTATTTTTTTTTTGAGACAGAGTCTCACTGTGTTACCCTTACCCGGCTAGAGTGCCGAAGTCAGCCTAGCTTACAGCAACCTCAAACTCCTGGGCTCAAGTGATTCTCCTGCCTCGGCCTCCCAGAGTTGCTGGGATTACAGGCGTGAGCCACCGTTCTCAGCCTAAATATGTTTTTCGTACCTGTTTAAGATAGCCAATTTAAAGTCTTTGTCTAATAAGTCTAATAACACTTGTGCTTCCTCGGGGACAATTTCTATATGGGCCAAACTTTTTTGTTTCTTTGCAGATTTTGTAAAGTTTTTTTGTTGAATAAGGGAAATTTAAAATACTGTGGCAATTCTTGAAATCCTTTTCTTCCTGGGTTCACTGGGGTTTGTTGTTTGATATGGTTCTCTCTTTTTTTTTTTTATTAGCAGAATTCTGTGAAGTCTATTCTTTGTCATATTTGGCCACTGGAAGTCCCTGTTTGATTAGCTTTGTTAGCTAAGATTGGACAGAGATTTCCTTAAATCCAAACCTGGTTATCAATATACTAGGTTTTTCTTTGCTATTGTATGTGCATTGGAACATACCGTAAACACTTAGCCAGGCAATTGACTACTCCACCTTAGCTTTTATTTCCAGAGTTTTTCTTTTAAGATTTTTGGTTAGCTTGTAAAACAACAGGCTAACAGCTCCAGCTGTAATCTTCCACCTCAACCAGCCAGAGAGTTTAAAGCAATTACCTTTAAATGTTTTCTATTGACATCTCATGGGAAAAGGGTTTTTGTTCTTGGCAAGCTCTTAGGTCAAATAAAGACAGCCTTGCCATTATGGCCTGACAAGGAATCCCTAAACAGGTGAAATAATGACAGTTCAGCTAAGATGTTTCAACCCTGTTCTGACCCACCTCTGGTTTCTATCAGGCTGTTGGTGTTCAGTGCGTTTCGGGGCTCTTAGTTTCAAAGGGTGCTGTAGAGCTGAAGACTGGAACAGGGTAAAGTAATATGCTAGAAAGCTTGGTGTTTTTTACTAAGATATTCTTGAATAAAAATTCCCCAATTGTTGTAAACCTTTGGTTAGTTTCCTGAATTCTGAAAAAGTTGATTCTGACAATTTTTGCTAGTTTTCTATTTCAAGTTGCTTTTATAAAGGAGAGATGTCCTTACTCTCTTCTAAAATTTAAAAATTTTGCCTTTCACATACATACATTTCAATCCACCCGGAATTGAATATTCTGGCAAATTAAGTGCATGTTAAAATTGGATAAAATTATTATGTATATATGTGTAAGGAGGAAGTCCTCCCAACTTCTCGGTTTTCAGTTATTTTCTTTAGTCGCTATATTAGCAATACCTGTCTTGTTGAAGAATTTAATAGAATAATGCACGTGAAGTATTTAGAATCCATGTTTGTAAATAAATGCCAGAGAAGGAAAGTTATTCCTACTAATAAATATGGAAGTCATTATGATGGAGTTGTAATATTTAATGAACACTAAAAGTGTAGTGAGTGAATGTTTGAGGAGCAGGCTAATTATGTAGTTTCAAATTCTCTCCCCACAAATTACTTAATAATTACAAAGGAGAAAAACAGTAACTTCAGTGGAGAAACCTGACACACATTAATCCAGGGGTCCTCAGACTTTTTAAACAGGGGGCCAGTTCACTGTCCCTTAGACCGTTGGAGAGTGTGCACTGTGGGCCTGGGACGAATTGGCTGCTAAGCAGGATAGGAGCGGCAGCAAAAATAAGCGGAGGGCCGGATAAATGTGCTAGGCGGCCCGCATGTGGCCCACAGGCTGTAGTTAGAGGACACCTGCATTAATCTGTTGATCTCAGAGTGATCACCAGCTGAAACCTACATCATATGCCCCATGATAAAACCCAAGGAGAAGAATACAGTATAACTTATGTGGTAAAGCTTTTAATGCATAATCTAAATCTAAAATAGACAAACTCAAATCAAGGGACAGTCTATAAAATAACTGACTTGTATTTAAAAAATATCTAGGTCAAGAAACACACATGGGCTTAGAATTCTTCCAGGTTAAAGGCGCTAAAGAGAGGTGATAACTCAGTGTAGTGGAATGAATTCTGATCCAAGAGGAAAATAGCTGTGAAGGACAGTATGGAAACAATTGGTATAATGTGAATATGACTTGTTTGTTTTATCAGTGGTAAGCTTCTAATCTTGATAATTTCACATGGTATGTAAGAAAATGTTCTTGTTCTTAGAAAATATATCCAAATTTAAATGCTTGGGTGGAGGAATATAGAAATGGTTAAGAAGTAGGGCAAAATGTTAACCATTGGTGAGTGACCCATTTATGAGAGTTCATTATAATATTCTTGCCCCCTTTGAGTTTGACATTGTCTCAGAAATAAGTTACCCCCAAATAAGGATTAATGTGTTAATTACCATATTTTATCAATTCTAAGATACCCTTTAAAAATATTTTAACGTCTGTGAAATGCTGATGTGCCTCATTGGTAATGTTTTTAGTTATAATTGATGGAATTATTTTGTTTTTTCAAAGGACATAAAATAATGATGTGGCTTACACAATTGAAGGCATTTTGGATTTATTGCCAATGTGATATTCTCTACTGCTGGTAGCCTGTTTCCATAACCCATAGCATAGGTCTCTTTGGATTAGTTTCTTTTTAGTTTAATGGGTTTTTTTCATTTGTTTGCTTTTGTTTTTATGATTGGTAAAACATTGACATGGTTTTAAAGTCAAACTCTGAAACGGTATGTTCCGAGAAGTCTTCTGTTGAACCTCCACCTTGTTCTCCCTTTTCCTATAGGTAACCATTTTCATTAATATTTTTGGGTTATCTTTGCATTGTAACAACAAACACAAATATCTTTGTATATTTAACACCCCCCACCCCGTGTAAAGGTAGTATGTTATATATTCTTGCAATTTGCTCTTTTCTAGAGTTCATGATACGGAATCCAAGAGCTTCCTTATTCCTTTTAATTGCTGCTTAATACTCTATTTAATAGATACTCTGTGCTTTCCTCAACCATTCTCTTATTGGTGGACTTTATATTGTTTTCCCTCTTTGTATCACAAATAGTGTTGCATGAGTAGTGTTTTGTATCCATCATTTTGCCAGTGCATATTTTGTACCACTAGAAGTGGATTTGCTAGGTTAGCAGGTAAATAAATGCATGGGTAATTTTGTTAGGAGTTGCAAAATCCCCTCTATAGGGATTGTTCCAATCTGTATAATTACCAGCAGTATGAGTGCTTGTTTCCCCCATAGCCTTGCTATTGGAGTATGTGCTAGTTTGAATGGTTGAGATATCGTGTCTGACGTTTTAATTGCTGGGGAGTGGTAATTTGAATACAGATACATTTTTATTTATTTTTTTATTTGAGACAGAGTCTCTGTTGCCTGGGTCAGAGTGCCGTGGTGTCAGCCTGGCTCACAGCAACCTCAAACTCCTTGGCTTAAGCAATCCTGCCTCAGCCTCCTGAGTAGCTGGGACTACAGGCATGCGCCACCATGCCTGGCTAATTTTTTCTATATATATTAGTTGTCCAGCTAATTTCTTTCTATTTATAGTAGAGACAGGGTCTTGCTCTTGCTCAGGCTGGTCTCAAACTCATGAGCTCAAAGGATCCACCCGCCTCAGCTTCCCAGAGTGCTAGAATTATGGGGGTGAGCCACCTTGCCTAGCCTAGATACATTTTTAAATAAAGCTTCAGAGGGCTACTTGTGTCCTTACATTTGAAATACCTCTAATTGGTTTGAGCATCTTTTGGAAATTAATGGTATTACTACTTGTTACTAAGACAAATAAGTAGACCCATACCTCCCTTTTCTTTTTCATGGTCTATGTCGCTTAACATAAGGGATATGTTCTAAGAAATGCATTGTTGGGCATTATTATTGTTCAAGAATTATAGAGTATACTTAAACTTTGATAGTATAATGCACTATATACCTAGGCTATATGGTATAGTCTATTTTTCCTAAGCTACAAACCTTTACAGCCTTTACTGAATATACCGAAAGCAGTTATAATACAATGGTAAATATCTGTGTATCTAAACATAGAAAAGCGGCCGGGCGCGGTGGCTCATCCCTGTAATCCTAGCACTCTGGGAGGCCAAGGTGGGTGGATTGCTCGAGGTCAGGAGTTTGAAACCAGCCTGAGCAAGAACGAGACCCCATCTCTACTATAAATAGAAAGAAATTAATTGACCAACTAATATATATAGAAAAAATTAGCCGGGCATGGTGGTGCATGCCTGTAGTCCCAGCTACTTGGGAGGCTGAGGCAGAAGGATTGCTTGAGCCCAGGAGTTTGAGGTTGCTGTGAGCTAGGCTGATGCCAATGGCACTCACTCTAGCCTGGGCAACAAAGTGAGACTCTGTCTCAAAAAAAAACACAAAAAAACATAGAAAAGCTACAGTAAAGATACAGTGTTACAATCAATGGGACTATTGCCTTATATGTGGTCCTGCATAACCATTTTGATGACTGAAATGTTGTTATCTGGTGCACTACCATATTTTTCTTCCTGGCTTCAGTGGATGTAAAACAACTTGTTAAATTTGTAGTCCATGTTTGGAGCATTGTTATTTGGCATTGTTATTTAGGATTTAACGTAATTGCAGACTTATTTAGTACTGATAGCACTGTAACGTAACCTTTTTTTGTTTTTAAACATGTGAAACAACTTTCTTGTCTGAGAAACCACCTTTCCTTTTTTTTTGAGACAGGATCTTGCTCTGTTTCCCAGGTTGGAGTGTAGTGGCACAATCATAGTTCACTGCAATCTTGAACTACTGGCATGCAAGTGAAGCAATACTCATGTCTAAGCTTTTCAAGTAGCTAGGACTGTAGGCTAATATTCTGATAAAAGTTTTTTTTTTTTTTGTAGAGACAGGTTCTCAAATTGTTGCTCAGGATGGCCTTGAACTCCTGGCCTCAAGTGATCCTCCTGCCCCAGCCTCCCAAAGTGCTGGGATTACAGGTGTGAGCCACCGCTCCCAGCCACATGTTTACATTTTAATGATAGTAAAATTCCGATTTCAGGAGGGATGATTTTAGATAGTGTCAAGTTCATGTAGAGCTTCTGAATACAGGGAGCCCCCCGTAGTTTTATGAAGCAATATAGGTTGAGTGTCTTATTTGGAAGGCTTGTTGCCAGAAGTATTTCGAATTTTTTTTAAATTATTATTTGCACTATACTTATTTACTAGCTCTGCATCCCCAATTCGAAAATCTAAAATCTAAAATGCTCCAGTGAGCATTTCTTTTGAGCATCATGTGGGCTTTCAAAAATGTCCAGGTTTTGGAGCATTTCTGTTTTGGAATGCTCAACCTGTACTAAGAACCTAAGATAGAAAAATGGGTTTTTCTGTCAAATAAATATTTATCCTACTTTACGTTTGTTTTAGAGGTCAATCACTTCTTTATGCTCTTGTTAAATGTAGTTACTGGCTAGGTATGATATTTTTATCTATACTTAATAAATGTGTTATGTTTGACTATGACATACTAGAATTAAAATTGCTTGCCTGTTTGCTTTGATATGTGGGTTTGGATGTAGTTTTGTGACAGTGATTGAAAATACAGAATGTTTCTTGGAGAATTTTAAAATGTCTTGGTTGTATTATATGCAAGTTTTAGTTTCAGGGGTACAAATTAGAGTTTCAAGAGAAACTCAATGCTCAGAAAATCCTAGTGATGAATGACAGATGTAGAGGGGTTGAATATGGCAGAAATTTAGCCATCTATTCCAGCAAATTGTCTATATTAGAGAAGTAGATTGGCTTCGTTAGGTGTTCTGGGGAATAGCAAGTCATGCTTTTCCTTCTCTCTGTAGGAGTGTTTCTCAGGAGTTATCAGAGACCATTCTCACCATGGTGGCCAATTGTAGTAATGTTATGAATAAGGCCAGACAACCACCACCTGGAGTTATGCCAAAAGGACGCCCTCCCAGTGCTAGCAGCTTAGATGCCATTTCTCCTGTTCAGGTAAATGAATGCTGCAATCAATACATCTACATTTGTTCACAGACTTGGATTAGAATAATAGCTACATCATCATTAATAAATTGTCTGAATTTATTACATTTTAGATAACTTCATGTCTAGCAGTTATATTTTAAAAGAGATCCATAAATAGGCATTGTCGTTGAATAGATTTTAATCATCAAATAGAACATGTGTTAGAGTAAAGATACAAACAAAACTATTTAGGTTAAATGGAAAGGGTTTCTTTTTAAAATAAGAATTACATATACTTTTGAGAAATAAGCACTGCCTTTGAACCTGATGTGTCTTGTTTGTAGCTTCACGGGCCAAGCAACAGTGCTAGAGCATAACGACTTGTTATAACTGGGGCTCTTCAGCTCTCAACTGAACTGCTCTTTTAAAAACAAGGTACATTTAAGTTACTCCCTGACATCAACCACCCCCTTCTCTCTGGGAGCAACATATTGTGCTTCAATTTTCAGCTGCATTGAATGGCAGTTTGGGGTTTAAAAGAAAGAGGCACTTAGTGATTCTTCAGTGGCTGCTTTATAAAAGGCATTTGCTTGTCATTTTGTATAGTCATGAAGGCATGAAATAGTGCCATAAACTATAAGAAGCTTGGATGTATAGTTAGTAGATATTTAAAAAATATATTTTGGTGAATAGCATACCTTGTTTTTGTTTTCAAACTCAGAGCTGATCTTCCCCAATCTCCAAGATTCTCAAGTTTTAGCTAGATTTATTTCTAATTTTTAGTGTTTTCATTTGTGTTGAAAGTTAAGTAAATTAGCTTAAGAGATTATTTCTTTTATGAATAAAATGGTTCATTTGAAATTGCAAGGACTTAATTGAATAACTGTCCCATGTCAGTACTAAATGTTTAGTGGTACAGTGACAGGGTCATTCATCTTAAATGTTTATTCCTGGGAGGCCGAGGTGGGCGGATCGTTTGAGCTCAGGAGTTCGAGACCAGCCTGAGCAAGAGCGAGACCCCACCTCTACTATAAATAGAAGGAGATTAATTGGCCAACTAATATATATAGAAAAAAAAAAGTAGCCGGGCATGGTGGCACCTGCCTGTAGTCCCAGCTACTTGGGAGGCTGAGGCAGTAGGATTGCTTGAAGCCCAGGAGTTTGAGGTTGCTGTGAGCTAGGCTGACGCCACGGCACTCACTCTAGCCTGGGCAATAAAGTGAGACTCTGTCTCAAAAAAAAACAAAAATGTTTATTGCTGAAGTTTTGTAGTTCTCTTTTATGGTTCTGGTATAGGTTAAGCATCCCTAATCTGAAAATCGAAAATGCTCCAAAATCTGAAAGTTTCGAGCCTTGACGTGATACCACAAGTAGGAAACTCCACACCTGACTCATGTTATGTGTCAAGCCCAAACAGAACCATAACTTGGTTGATGCACAGAATTATTAAAAATATTGTATAAAATTACCTTCAGACTATGTGTATATCAAACATAAATGGATTCTGTGTTTAGACTTAGGCCCTACCCCCAAGGTATCTCATTACATTTGTGCAAAATTCAAAAATCTGGAAAAAAAAAAAAAAACCCAAATTTGAAATACTACTAATCCCAAGTATTTTGGTTTTTTTTTTACCTTCCCCTGGCCCCCCCCACCCCCAAGTATTTTGGGTAAGGGATACTCAGCATTTACTTTGGCAAAGGCTAACTCTTTGAATCTGTTCCATATATGACATAGTAAGAAAAATAATTGGCACATTTGACTTGATGTCGTGATATAAGTATCATAATTGTATGGGTGTTGTAGTTTTTTTTTATTAAGAGTATAAAGAGCTATTGTTAAAGATTGCCTTACCTGTGTTATGTCCTTGAAGTATGTTTAATACATTTTTATAATGTTTTTCCTTAGATTGACCCTCTTGCTGGAATGGCATCTCTTAGTATAGGTGGTTCAGCTGCCCCTCACACTCAGAGTATGCAGGGTTTTCCTCCAAATTTGGGTTCTGCATTCAGTACCCCTCAGTCACCAGCAAAAGCATTTCCACCCCTTTCCACCCCAAATCAGACAACAGCATTCAGTGGTATTGGAGGACTTTCATCACAGCTTCCAGGTAAGTGGAGGGGAGCATGGCTTATTTAAGTTTCATTGTGCCTTAGTGTATGGCAAGGGGTTTGGAGTCACTATGATAAGGAAAGCTGCTTAAGTGAAAGTGTGTAAACTGCTTCAACACGTAAAAGTTGGGAAGAGAAAAACATATTATTACATTTAATTCAGTCTAATTGGAAGAAAGACTTAGGATATATGCATAGTTGTAAAGTTAGTTGAATTATTCAATAATGATTCTGTATTACTTAAATGATAGTATTATAAACATTAAGTAACATGTGTCAATCGCATATTCTAAAGAGCTTAGATCAATAACTCACAGCTTTATGAATTATTCCAGGTTGGTATAATAAAGGTAGAAAGAAACTACTGTACATATTAGGTTCAGACATGTTATGCCTGCCTTGTACTTCACTGACCTTGAAAATTGTAGTAAAATCCCTAAAACTTATTCATTTTTTTCAAGTATTTTGGCTTATAACTTCATATCGAAATAAAGGCTACTTTTTTTCCTTTTTATGCCCACTTGCCTGAGATTCTATATTTTTATGATTACACTGTAAGTTAGGGTACTAAAACCTAAGGACTGAAATGTACGATTCTGTAATTTAGTTAATGCTGCTTTTCAGTTCTAGCCTTGCTGATTCACTTAAACCAAAGTTACTGTACTTAGTGAGGCTTTCCTAGCAAAGTTCTTAACTATTGTAAGATTCTGTTTGTTGAAAATTGAGAGGGATGAAGTTCTGACTCATCGTGAAATTCTCCAATTTTAATCATTGAGAAAAGCAAGCCAGCCCTCTTATTATAACTATTTTGGGTATGCTGGTATGTGCCTTGAGAATGTATACATTAAAATTTTGCATATTATCATGAAATAAAATAACTCCAAATGCTGAAGGAATTTTGGCATTTCACTTACTGTGACATTTCCACTTACTCTTTATTAGTTTTCTTTCTCTATAAAATTGAATAGATGTGTAATAAGGGAATCAGCAAAGACCCTGACTTAAAACAAGAACATATATCTGAGATGTGAATAAAGTCAAGAATATGAGTAATGATGACAGGACTTTTGGCTGCCTTCGTTCTCTCTAGTAGGTGGTCTTGGCACAGGCAGCCTGACTGGGGCTCTTGGACTCCCTGCAGTGAATAACGACCCTTTTGTACAGAGGAAACTGGGCACCTCTGGACTGAACCAGCCTACATTCCAGCAGAGTAAGATGAAACCTTGTAAGTGGTAGTGTTGTCTGTGATTGTGAAGTGTGACTGATGCACATAAAGTTTTTCCAGTTGTCTTATTTGTTGTCCGTAGAGTTATATAAACAAAACGCTGACTTAATATATTGTTAGTAGGGTTATCTGTTGATGTGCCTTCCAGACCAGTGGGAATAAATTCACAAATTTGAACTATTAAAATAAAAATTAGAGGTATCTCTCCACCTTAACTCTAGATTCCGAGAACAAAGTAATGGTCAGTAAGAGGCAGCATCCTGAGGGTGTTATTCCTTTTTTTTCTTTTTTCCTAAATTTTTTATAATCTATTTTTTATATATATATATATATATATATATATATATATTTTCTCCCCCCAAATGCAAGAACGTGTTCTGAAATAATGAAGGTGTTATTCTAAAAGTAAAAAGTTAGGTATGGTAAAGAGAAAAGACTTAAATATATAAATATAAATATTGTACCTGATGTAAAAATTGGTTGTTTTTTAACAAGCCAGGAGCAGACATGAAGCCACGAGAATACAGATTTCTGTTTCAGCTTAGTAGTTTTACAAAGTAAATAACTATATATTTAAGGTTATAGCTTTATAATATATATACCCTTTTTTATATATATACCCTTTATGTCATAAATATTGCCATATGATATAATGCAATACGTAACAAACCAATTTTAAAAGTTTCATCTCCTTATTAATTTTACTGTCCTAACTAAAGACAGAAGTCATCTTTTATAAATCCATAGTTGTATTGACTTATATGTCCTTGTCATTGTGCCTAAATAGTCACAATACAAGGTTCAAAAGTACATCAACTGACTTGATAATGTTAGTGTGAAAGGCTTGTCTGAATGTTATGTTTTGTAGCATGCTTTGTGTTTATATCAGTCTGTCATGCACACTCATTGATAATTCATGTGATTTAACATATGTTAAATGTGATTTTTATTATAAAATAATAAGGATTTGTTAACCTCTACTGAGGTTGTATTAAGGGTAAGTCCATTATGATTTTGAAGCTAGTTCTTTTATATCTTGATAAGTCTCAATGAAGGAAATATTAAAGTAGGACTATATAAGAGAATTTTGTTAAAGTTATATTATGTCTACCTAGAACATGTTAATATTGAAACCTGACTACTTAATTCTAATACTGTATACAATTCCTTATTTTTTTCCTTTAAAGTTAGACCTATACTGGTCTCTCTGGCTCTGTGTATTTTATGAGTAAGTAGTGGAAGGACTTAAGTGCTTACTGATTACTTTTCTGTTTCCAACAGCGGACTTGTCTCAGGTGTGGCCAGAGGCAAACCAGCACTTTAGCAAAGAGATAGATGATGAAGCAAACAGCTATTTCCAGCGAATATACAACCACCCGCCGCATCCAACCATGTCTGTTGATGAGGTGAGTGTCTAGGATGATCTAATTATTTATGGTTTGGGCCAATCTTAAACACTCTTTTCAGGGTTTTTAGAAATCTAGCTCACAGTATTTTGATATATTTATGTATCTTTTGAAACCTTAATATTTGTCGTGAGCTCTGTTTATTGGTATATATTCTATGTAACAGTCTTCTATTAAGAATATTTGAGGTAGCTTCTTAGTAATAGTTTCTTTTTTGTATGTGTTGTTTTTGTTTTGCTTTTCCAGGTATTAGAAATGCTACAGAGATTTAAAGACTCTACTATAAAGAGGGAACGAGAAGTATTTAATTGTATGCTAAGGAACTTGTTTGAAGAATATCGGTTTTTTCCTCAGTACCCCGATAAAGAATTACATATAACAGCCTGCCTATTTGGTGGGATAATTGAAAAAGGACTGGTCACTTACATGGCACTGGGTTTGGCCCTGCGATACGTTCTTGAAGCCTTACGCAAGCCTTTTGGATCAAAAATGTATTACTTTGGGATTGCTGCACTAGATAGATTTAAAAATAGGTAAGTGGATAGGTTTCCTATGAAAGCCTTCTTTTTTAATTTAAGGAGCAATAATAATTATCATTTATCAGTTAATGGCTACCAAGCCCCATAACACATCTTACAATGGTTGTGCTAACTAGAAGAGGAATAATAGAAAACAGTACAATTCATTACAGTTATCAAATAAGTTGTAGGAAAACTAAAATGAGATAGTAGGGGTTTTTTTGGATTGGTTATTTATTGAGGTATACTTTACTAAATACAGTACAAGTGACCCCTATTAGGTATACACAGTTTTGACAAATTTATACAGTTGTGTAACCACTACCACAATCAAGGTACTAAATATTGCTCCCTGCCCCCCCCCCCAACTTCCCTTGTTCCCCTCCCCCGCTCCCAGTCTCTGGTAATTGCTGATCTCTGAAGTGTTTCCAAAGTGTCATTTAAATGGAATCATACAATTTGTGGCTTTTGAGTGATGCTTTTGAAAGTCGTGCATGTTAATGCAGGTTACAGTAGTTCGTTCCTTTTTGTTGCTGTGTGGTATTCTGTTATGTAGGTTGACTATAAATTGTTTTTCCATTCACATGTTGATGAAAATTTGAGTTGTTTTCAAACAGCAGTTTTAGGGGCTCATTTTAATCTAATTTTAAGTAAAACATGACCTTTAAAAAGCAAAGTTAATGTATTGTTTTCTCAATAAAATGAGTGAAACTCACAAGTATTTTCCTATTCTGCTTCTGTGTTCTTTTCATTTGACATTCTCTTCAAATAGTTTATTCATAAGTACAATGTGGAAAATGGCCTAGATTAGCATTTGGAAGAAAGTTTTTGTTAGTGCTGCTTCTCTCCCTATAAGAAATAATAATGAATGTTTTTGTTGGCAGATTGAAGGACTATCCCCAGTATTGTCAGCATTTGGCTTCTATCGGTCACTTTATGCAATTTCCACATCATTTACAGGAAGTAAGTGCCCTTAATACCTAAAACCTAAATAACTGTCTAGTAGTTGGAAGATTTATTTATTTTGATTTGTTTTGGAATTTGCTAGGAATGGTATTAAGATTTCTTTTCTTTTCTTTTTTTTTTTTTTGTGAGACAAGAATCTGACTAGGTTGCCTGGCCTAGAGTGCCATGGCATCAGCTTAGCTTACAGCAACCTCAAACTCCTGGGCTCAAGTGATTCTCCTGCCTCAGCTTCCTGAGTAGCTGGGACTACAGGCATGCGCCACCATGCCCGGCTAATTTTTTTTTCTATATATATTAGTTGGCCAATTAATTTCTTTCTATTTATAGTAGAGATGGGGTCTTGCTCTTGCTCTTGCTGGTTTTGAACTCCTGACCTCAAGCAGTCCGCCCGCCTCGGCCTCCCAGAGTGCTAGGATTACTGGCGTGAGCCACCGCGCCCGGCCCAGTCTAAGATTTCTTAATGATCAACATGATCTAGGTATATATATTGCCTGTTCATTTCGTGGCTTGATAATAAAACATGACTGTAAAAATTCTATTCGTGGAGGCCCGCCTCGGCCTCTCAGAGTGCTAGGATTACAGGCGTGAGCCACCACGCCTGGCCTAGACCAATGTTTCTTAAAAATAGAACCATCTTACCACCTCCTTAGATTTCCTTGAAGTGCTTGTTTACAGGATGCAGTCCATGGGGAACTTTTCCCAAGGAATATACATTTTAATCCATATTGAATGATTTGTCGTTCTTGAAATTAAGAACCATTGTTTTAGAAACTGATTTTTGGCTTGATTGTCAAACATTCATAGCTTTGACTTTAGCTTTTGGTTAATGTCAGCTTATATAGAACATGAAAGTTGATTAATCTTTGTTAACTTTATTATTTTCATAAGGTAGACAAATGACTATAAGATCATATTTGAGGGAGTCAGAAAGATTAGAATTTGAATCTACTTGAAATTCTATATTTCATTTTAGTCTGGCACTTTCTACCTCATCCTTCTGCATTTATTAGGAGAGCAGGATTATTGCACTGACTTAACCTAGGGGACCATGGAGTAGGAGGCAGGTGTGTGTATTCATTGAAGTGAGTTGATTGAGAGGAATTTAGAGCCAGGAATATGGAGATTGAAAGACTAGAGAGCAAGCGAGATGGGAGTGGTCACACAAAACTTGTCCCCAGCCCCACTGTAAGCAAAATAGAGACAGAGGTCATTGTTTATCTTTCTGTACTTTGTCAATTTAAAGGGCTATACTTCAGAGATTGTCTTTCTGACTTTAAAATATTCTTCTAAAAATAGGACTATTGTATATGTAGATGGTAATTTTAGTTTTGCTATGGAAAGGACTGTTGAAATAGCCCCAGGAACCCTATGTTAGCCTTCTAACGTGCGTGCTTGTGTGTATGTGTTATTATATATGTGTTATTATACTACCCTACAATACTCAACATTGGTGTGGCTTCACTTCAGTTGGTTGGACTGTATATAGTATTTGTGTGTGTGTGTGACAAGTCTCACTCTGTTGCCCAGGCTAGGGTGCCATGGTATCAGTGTAGCTCACAGTAACCTCAAACTTCTGGGCTCAAGCGATCCTCCTGCCTCAGCCTCCTGAGCAGCTGGGACTACAGGCATGTGCCACCATGCCCGTCTAATTTTTTCTATATATTTTTAGTTGGCCAATTAATTTCTTTATTTATAGTAGAGACAGGATTTCCTTGCTCTTGCTGAGGCTGGTTTCGAACCCCTGACCTTGAGCGAGCCTCCTGCCTCGGCCTCCCAGAGTGCTTAGGATTATAGGTGTGAGCCACTGTGCCCAGCCAGTATTTTTTATTTTTTTGTAGCAACAGCATCAGTGAGATGTAACTGACATTGCAGTGTTTTTTTTAGGCCTTAAGTTTCTTATGTATCAGTGTATAATATAAAAGAATTTATAAATTTTTAAGAATTTTTAAAGTTTGCAGTTATTAAAGAGTTTAAAGACATATGCAGATATTTGGGGCTGCTGTTTTGGGGAAGTTGTTTTGCTAGACTATTTCTCTCATAAGTGCTTTAACAAACTAATCTTTTATCTCTAAAGGAATCCATGGTAGCCACTTGTGTATTAGTGTTGGGGTGGGGCAAGGAGTAAGCGAGATAGATGAGCCAAAAGAATACTGTGAAATTCTTTCCTACCCTCTCAGAAGTGAGGGGCATAAAATTCAGGCTTTCCCATTTCTGTTAGAATTCTCGCAATGTGTTTCCTTCCTCCCTGCCCCTTTAGTATATTGAGTATGGACAGCAGTCCCGAGACCCTCCTGTGAAAATGCAAGGCTCTATCACAACCCCCGGGAGCATTGCGCTGGCGCAGGCCCAGGCGCAGGCCCAGGTTCCAGCAAAAGCTCCTCTTGCTGGTCAGGTTAGCACTATGGTAACCACCTCAACGACCACCACCGTCGCTAAAACTGTTACAGTCACCAGGCCAACGGGAGTCAGCTTCAAGAAAGATGTACCAGTAAGTAGATCTCTCTCTTTTCTTTTCCAGGATGATGTGTTATGTTGTAATATATCCAGCAATGAGCATGTATTACAATTTTATTATGAGCATAAAACATGCCTGCTAAAAAGCATAAAGGCCTGCATTTCTCCCTTTGTATCTCCCCTGACCAGTATTTCTCAGAGGCAGGCACTATTAATAGTTCAGTGTATTCTTATTCTTGCCCACACTTCCAGTGCACAAACACACCATGTGTATTTTTTACTCATAACAGAATCTGTATACATTCTTTTTTCAAGGAAGTATTTCAACTTATTTGCCTTATGTACTTCATTATTATTTTTAGCCTTCTATTAATACTACAAATATAGATACGTTGCTTGTGGCCACAGATCAAACTGAGAGAATTGTGGAACCTCCAGAAAATATCCAAGAGAAAATTGCTTTTATCTTCAACAATCTCTCACAGTCAAATATGACACAGAAGGTGAGTATGATGTTACAGGTTATAAATGCCCTCTTTTCTTTTTCCTGATGGGTAGAATGATATATTTGTGACCCTATTGAAAACAATCACTTTGAAGGTAAGGTAGAGATAATAGAATCAAAGCAAAGGTAATGTGGATGTCCAACTAGTTAGTGGTCGTGGTTTTTGTAGGCATTAATGTTGTGTTTTGCAGTGAGTTATAGGCTTTTGAAGTAAACAATGTTCAATGTACAATGATGGAAGGTTCCATTTGTACTTTTGGTCATAACTCATTTTCTCCCAGAGACTATCCATAGTATTTATTTTGTTTTGTTTTATTTTATTTTTTGAGACAGAGTCTCGCTTTGTTGCCCAGGCTAGAGTGAGTGCCATGGGGTCAGCCTAGCTCACAGCCACCTCAAACTCCTGGGCTCAAGCAATCCTGCTGCCTCAGCCTTCCGAATAGCTGGGACTACAGGCATGTGCCACCTTGCCCGGCTATTTTTTTTCTATATATATTAGTTGGCCAATTAATTTCTTTCTATTTATAGTAGAGACAGTGTCTCTGTCTTGCTTAGGCTGGTTTCGAACTCCTGACCTTGAGCAGAGCAATCCACCCGCCTTGGCCTCCCAGAGTGCTAGGATTACAGGCGTTAGCCACCGGGCCCAGCCCGTAGTATTTATTAAACCCTAATAGCTGACGAAGACATTGTGAAAAGCATAAAGAATGATACTTGCCGCCTCATATTGTATGCTAAAACATTTATTCATACATTCATTTGTTCGTTCATTCATTCATTTATTATTGAGACAGTCTCACTCCATTGTGTTCATTCATTTATTATTGAGACAGTCTCACTCTGTTGTCCAGACTAGAGTCCTGTTCGTTCGTTCGTTCATTCATTCATTCATTTTTGAAACAGAGTCTCACTCTGTTGCCTGGGCTAGAGTGCCGTGGTGTCAGCCTAGCTCACAGCAACCTCAAATTCCTGGGCTCAAACGATCCTTATGCCTCAGTTTCCTGAGTAGCTGTGACTACAAGCATGCACCACCATGGTTGGCAAAATTTTTCTATATATTTTTAGTTGATCAATTAATTTCTTTCTACTTTTAGTAGAGATTCGGTCTCGCTCTTGCTCTGGCTGGTTTCAAACTCCTGACCTTGAGCGATCCTCCTGCCTCGGCCTTCCAGAGTGCTAGGATTACAGGCTTGAGCCACTGCACCCGGCTGATATACTGTATTCTTAATTCTTATAATAAAATAAGCTAGAGAAAAGAAAATGTTATTAAGAATATTATAAGGAGGAGGCCGGGCGCGGTGGCTCACTCCTGTAATCCTAGCACTTTGGGAGCCTAAGGCGGGCGAATTGCTCGAGGTAAGGAGTTCGAAACCAGCCTGAGCAAGAGTGAGACCCCGTCTCTACTATAAATAGAAAGAAATTAATTGGCAAACTAATATATATAGAAAAAAAAATTAGCCGGGCATGGTGGCGCATGCCTGTAGTCCCAGCTACTCAGGAAGCTGAGGCAGGAGAATCACTTGAGCCCAGGAGTTTGAGGTTGCTGTGAGCTAGGCTGATGCCATGGCACTCACTCTAGCCTGGGCAACAAAGTGAGACTCTGTCTCAAAACAAAAAAGAATATTATAAGGAGGAGAAAATATATTTACCGTTAAGAGGGTCACCATATAGGTCTTCATCATCTTCACCTTGAGTAGGCTGAGGAGGAGGAAGAGGAGGGGTTGGTTTTGCTATTTTGGGGATTATGAGGCAGAAGAAAACCTATATGTAGGTGGACCAGAGAAGTTTAAACCTGTGTTGTTCAAGAGTCAGCTGTACTTGGAAATGGCAGTGTTAGCCAATAAGATTAGCTTATACAAGTGGATTTTAAGATGTAACGTAAGCACCATCTTTCAAAATCCCAGCATAGTTGCCTGGGGGAAAAATTGAGGCCTTTTAGCATGCTCTTTGGAAGAGAAGCTTCAAACTTAAAAATGATTCTGGGAGATGAAATTTTAGGAAAATAGTTCTGGTGTTAGATCTGTTAATGGCAGGTTGTAGATTTAGTAACTTAAGGTGAGGGGCAAGGAACTGCATGTTTGGTGTTTTTGTTTGTTTTTTTAGACAGGGTGTCCTCACTGTGTCACACAGGCTGGAGTGCAGTGGTGTAATCATATAAGCTCACTGCAACCTCAAACTCCAAGGTGTAAACGATCCTTTTGCTTCAGCATCCTGAGTATTTGGAACTACAGGCATGCACCATCATACCTTGCTAATTCTTAAATTTTTTGTAGAGGGATCTCACTGTGTTGCACAGGCTGGTCTCGACCTCCTGGCCTCAAGCGTTCCTCCTGCCTCAGCCTCTCAAAGTGCTGGGATTACAGGCGTGAGGCACCGTGCCTGGCCTACATGTATAATTTTAAAGCTAAAAATGACCATAGATGTTTCAGTCCTGATTACCCATAGTTTGAGATATGATTATGAATTTGAGCATCCTGTTCTTCATAGCAGCTATGTGATAGGGGGGAAAGCATGTTGCTCTAGCATTAGTTAATTTTGCAAAAAGTCATTAGTTATAGTCTGTTTCACAGAAACCAAAACCTTATTTTATCATTGTGTAATTTTATACTTCCCATGTCATATTGATTGGCTAGGTTGAAGAACTAAAGGAGACTGTCAAAGAAGAATTTATGCCTTGGGTCTCACAGTATTTGGTTATGAAGAGAGTCAGTATTGAGCCAAACTTTCACAGCCTATATTCAAACTTCCTTGATACGCTGAAGAATCCTGAATTTAACAAGATGGTTCTGAATGAGACCTATAGAAACATCAAAGTAAGAGTTGGTTCTTGTGTTTTCTTTAATTACTGCTTTGATTTGTAAATACTTGCTTGTATAGGTAGAATTTATGCTGTTTTTACTTATATGTCATTATATATGTCATCTATATTAGGTATATGTGGATATTGCTCTAGGTTTTATAAATATAGAACTAAATTTTGTGCTTTGAAAATTGTTTTCATTCAGTGAATGACTTTAGAACTTTACTATCTGTTACACAAAAACAATATAATGCTTAAGTTTTTCTATATGGCATCACCCTCTGTACATCTTTTCATGGTGCCACCTTGGCTCCCCCATTTTTATTAATGATGTACTCTTGGCTATAATCCCTCTTTTTAAAGATAGTTTTATAGAAAATCATTGTATGGATGTATGTTGCTATTGGACATTTAGGTTGTTAATCACTTTAATTATAAACAATACTATAGTGAATGTTTTCATTTGTATCTTGTAGTCAAGTGCCAGATGTCTCTAGACTCTAGACCTATTTGTGGAATATCTGTTGTCTAGGATTCTTTACTGCTGATTTTAAGGTCATACTCTTTAATGAGCTCATGCTTATTCAATAAAATTCAAGTATTTTAATTTCTAAACCGTCCCTTATTTCTGAGGAAGAAAAATCTTCACTAGAAAACAGTGAACCAGCATACAGCTGTTAATCAGTTTTTGCTGAATAATTTGGGACATTGGCTTAAGAACCAGCACTATATTTAAACCTGTGATGGGAATTTTCCCCATTCTTGGTTACGCTGTAGTGCAAAAGAATTCCTGGCTCTTTCTCTTGCACAGCTGACTTGTACTATTCTGCTGTTGCTATATGGAGTTAAGGAACATGACTATACTCAGCTTTCATTATCTGATAGCAAGGGTTGTTGGGATGCATGAAAGAAAGTTCCCATATGCTCTGGGGCAAAAGTTTCAAGATATGTTTTTCAAATAAAAATTCTATAGTCATAAGTTTAGAGGTACCATGTAGTAGTAGATGGGTGTATATACATATGTGTTTGTGCCTGCACTCAAAACACTCTTCTTTGATTTTCTCTCTTAGAAAAGCAAGAACTTGGATAATCAATTAAATGGATTGTCTTTTCTAGAAAATTTAAAAGAAGTATATAAGCAATAGTTTGCTGTATTTCAGAAAGTTTCTTAGTTGACTCCAGGGATGTGTTAATGACCTGCATATGCTGAAGATTGCAATAAGTGGCTATATTGGTTATGTTCTTCTGTATGCCTGTTGCCAAAGACTTTTAAGCATAGCTGTGATCTTCATTTGGATTGAATTTAACCCATCAAAATAGATTTGCAGTTGGGTCTGTGCCTTAGATCTAGCTAAAGTTTTCAGAGTTTTAAGGAGGGGGGTACCTGACACTTTTAACCTTGTGTATTTTTTGGGTTTCGTAAGATGTATTTATATTACCTAATTTTAAAACATAAAATATAAATATTTCTAAAGGTTAAAAATGGCACTGTTGGCTAATGAATACATCAAAATGATGTGATACATGGAGTTGATTGGCTTTGGGGCATGTTCTCAGAAATGACTTTTTTTCAAGCTTATTATTGGTATAAGGAAAAAAATGATGGCTTACTTTTTAGGGTAGGATAATAGAATTCTTAAAGATTTAGTTAAGAATTTTTTTCCATAAGCTCATTCTCATATCTTTCTTAATCTTTTACTGTTTCAGGTCCTCCTGACCTCTGATAAAGCTGCGGCCAATTTCTCAGATCGTTCTTTGCTTAAGAACTTGGGACATTGGTTAGGAATGATCACATTAGCTAAAAATAAACCCATCTTACACACTGTAAGTTTTAGCTAAGGATTTATGTAAAGTTTGGGAATGTTCATGCAGCATATTATGTCAAAAATCTTGACTTTGGGACTACTATTTTAATAATTATTGGGTGTTTGTAAGATTTTGGCCCATGTTTTGAATTCCTGATTACACCTTTGTGGCCCTACATATTTTAGGATTAAAAACAAAGTTTGCGCAGGGAGCGCGGTGGCTCATGCCTGTAATCCTAGCACTCTGGGGGGCCGGGGCGTGAGGATCGCTCGAGGTCAGGAGTTCAAAAGCAGCCTGAGCAAGAGCCAGACCCCGGCTCTACTATAAATAGAAAGAAATTAATTGGCCAATTAATATATAGAGAAAAAAATTAGCCGGGCATGGTGGTGCAAGCCTGTAGTCCCAGCTACTTGGGAGGCTGAGGCAGCAGGATTGCTTGAGCCCCGGAGTTTGAGGTTGCTGTGAGCTAGGCTGACACCATGGCAATCACTCTAGCCTGGGCAACAAAGCGAGACTCTGTCTCAAAAAAAACAAAACAAAACAAAAAACCACAAAGCTTGCAAGCTGTGAATTTTCATAACTTCTTTTTGATAAGGCAAGGGTTAGATATTATGTTGATTTCCTGGATTTGTATGTGGGGGATAAGTTGAGCAAAATACCTTTCTTTGAGTACTTTGTAAAGGCCTTTTGGAGTATATTCCTAGCTTTTGAAAATATTTTTTCAATTCCAGGACCTGGATGTGAAATCTTTGCTGCTAGAGGCTTATGTTAAAGGACAGCAAGAATTGCTCTATGTAGTGCCCTTCGTTGCCAAAGTCTTAGAGTCTAGCATTCGTAGTGTGGTGAGTAGATTTTAATAATTTTATCCATGGCTAATTTGTAAGAGTTGATTTATTTCAGCACAGGGGCAAGAGATTATTTCCTTAGTTCATATGAACATAAAGCTGGTGAGGTGTGTTTCCTCTGTGGAACTCATATTTCCAATTCTGAGAGGCTAGGTGAAATTAATAGATTCTAATGAGTGGTTTTGGGTTTTGGTGTTTTTCTGAAATATATACGTGGGACGGCTGAGGGTTTTGTTTTGGTCACATTGGTATAAATGGTCAAGTGTTTTAAATAATCCAAATTAAAGGACACGTTTTGGGTCAGTTTAACATATTAGTTTTTGTTTAGGTTTTTAGGCCACCAAACCCTTGGACAATGGCAATTATGAATGTATTAGCTGAGCTACATCAGGAACATGACTTAAAGGTAATTTGTTGCTTCTTTATCTTTTGGAACGTTCTCTGCCTTCACATTTAAAATTTATGGTAAAGGCAGGCAGAGTATTTTGGCGGAAGCACTATAACAACCGAGTTGAGAGTGGAGTATATTATGAATAAAACTAAATTTTTATTTTTAAAATTCTAATCACATACTGGAATTACGCAGTTAAACTTGAAGTTTGAGATTGAGGTCCTCTGCAAGAATCTTGCGTTAGACATCAATGAGCTAAAACCTGGAAACCTCCTAAAGGATAAAGATCGCCTAAAGAACTTAGATGAGCAGCTCTCTGCTCCAAAGAAAGATGTCAAGCAGCCAGAAGAACTCCCTCCCATTACAACCACAAGTAAGTGTGTTAATTATTCCAGCCCTCTTGTTATCCAGAGTGTTCTCTTAAACAGTACATTTCCATGACTATAGGGAGCTATAATTTTCCTGCATAATATATGTGGTACTGAAACTTTGTATACTTTTTTTTTGCAAGCCTTCTTAATTATCGAGTACAGTCAGTAGTGACTAGGCATTTTGTCACCTTATTAGATTCCACTCTAGCAATTCATATGGCATTCTTTTTTTTTTTTTTTTTTGAGACAGAGTCTCACTTTATTGCCCAGGCTAGAGTGAGTGCTGTGGCGTCAGCCTAGCTCACAGCAACCTCAAACTCCTGGGCTCAAGCAATCCTGCTGCCTCAGCCTCCCAAGTAGCTGGGACTACAAGCATGTGCCACCATGCCTGGCTAATTTTTTCTATATATATTAGTTGGCCAATTAATATGTTTCTATTTATAGTAGCGATAGGGTCTCGCTCTTGCTCAGGCTGGTCTCGAACTCCTGAGCTCAAACGATCCGCCCACCTCGGCCTCCCAGAGAGCTAGGATTACAGGCTTGAGCCACCGCGCCCGGCCCATATGACATTCTTAACAGAATATGATTCAATCATTTGTCCCTCATATCCCGTGTAGGCCAGGTCACTCTTATGTTGTTTGAAGTCTTAGAAATAATTGCATGGCATGATGGCCTGTGCTATCTATCAACCTTGGTGGTAGTCAGACCAGGTAGAATGGATTGTTTTGTCTATAGCAGGAAGATTGGAGAGTGGGTGGCGGTGGTGGTAGTGGTGTGTGTGGAGGTTTTGAATGAATGGTGTGGTTAGAATAAATCTGCTTTTCTTTCTCTCTCAGCCCCAGCAGCCAAGAATCCCCAGGTGTATACCAGGGAAAAGGCTAGGTTGAAAACAGACATCTGTTATATAGATCTAAGCCTATAAGTCTTGAGTATGCTAATGTGGCATAACCACTCCATTGATTTTTATGCTTTGGGGACACTGCCACTGACATAGTTTTTTAATGTGTTATTTGCATCTCTGTTAAAATAACAGAATATCTCTTTTAGAGTGGTAAAGATATGACCTGTGACATCTCTTCCCAACTCTCTACTCCCAAACCAATTAGTTTAATTGGATAATGACCACTTATACAGCTAATTTTATAGTAAAGTCAACAGAAGTGCTGTTTTTGTCTCTTATTACTTTTAGCAACTTCTACTACACCAGCTACCAGCACCACCTGTACAGCCACAGTTCCACCACAGCCACAATACAGCTACCATGACATCAACGTCTATTCCCTTGCGGGCTTGGCACCACACATTACTCTAAACCCAACAGTAAGTAAACACTACTCCATTCCCTTGATTCCTAGCTTGTGACAAAGCAAACTGTTTGGTCATCTTCTCTTCCTCTTTCCCCTTCCCTGTGGATTCCTAGGTTGTAGACTTTCATCAGAGAGTAGGGATCTAGAACTGCTGTGTAGTACAATGGCGACTTTTTTCTCTCTCTTAAAAACAGTCAAAGTGACTGTAGACATCGTTTATATTGGGTCCTCATATCCAATAAGTTAAAAGGATCAAGGTAAGTATTGGGGCATAAATTATACCCAAGATACAAGATCAGAAACAGTCTTTCAGGTGAAGCAAAAGACTTAAGTAGGCAGTGTACCGTGTTTCCCTGAAAATAAGACCTACTCATAAAATAAGCCCTAGCAGAATTTCTAAGCATTTGCGCAGTATAAGCCCTACCCTGAAAATAAGACCTAGTGATGGACGTGGCTACGCAGCTTATCTGCATAACCCATGCATTTCCTCGTGGAGCTGTAAAGAAGAGGGGCAGCCCCACGAACAAGGTCGGTTCCCCCTGTCAGGTCCCAGCCATACTGTGCGTGCTGCAAGCTGAGGCTTTGAGGGGAAAATAACACATCCCCTGAAAATAAGCCCTAGGGTGTCTTCTTGAGGAAAAATAAATATAAGACCCTGTCTTATTTTCGGGGAAACATGGTAAAATGCTTGCTATTCTGAGAATTATTTGTATCAATAATTGTTTCTGTAGGAAGCTTTTTCTCTGTAAACTTGATCCTTTTGGTGGTTTTACAAGCTAATAGAGGAGTTGATTTTTTAAAAGAGTACTTGAGCCATAAGTTGTAACGAAGCAAGTAATGTATCTTTAAGCTGCTAAGGCATCTAGTAACAGTTGCCTATTAAACTTAAATTTAAAAAAATCATATATACCTATTATTATGTATCACAGGGTGTTCTGAATAACTTCCCCTCTAGCCCAACTCCTGTTTCCTGAATTTTTCATAGGTAGAAATTGGTAGTTTTGCTTAACCTTGAAGTGATTTCTAAAATCATGAGTGTATGGGTGTGATTGTCAATAGGAATTTGGTTGTGTTGTTTAAACGAGCTGTCAAGCTACTGGCTTATTTTACTTTTTCCCCTGCCCTAGATTCCCTTGTTTCAGGCCCATCCACAGTTGAAGCAGTGTGTGCGTCAAGCAATTGAACGGGCTGTCCAAGAGCTAGTCCATCCTGTGGTGGATCGTTCAATTAAGATTGCCATGACTACTTGTGAGCAAATAGTCAGGAAGGACTTTGCCCTGGATTCTGAGGAATCTCGAATGCGAATAGCTGCTCATCATATGATGCGTAACCTGACAGCTGGAATGGCTATGATTACTTGCAGGGAACCTTTGCTCATGAGCATATCTACCAACCTGAAAAACAGTTTTGCCTCAGCCCTCCGTGTAAGTTCGTTATTTTCTTGGTGTGAGTCAAAAAGCTCATTCATTACTGCTTGTCTGCCAGGGTTTTTTTTCCCTTTGCCTGTGCCAGTGGGCATTACCGCTTAATAATCACCGTATTTATTTGATGTTTTTCTTCTTTTTAAATTATAAATTTTGTTGAGGCCAAGCATCATACATGGTTTGTCACTACCCCTGCTGCTCACTGTTGTATTCCACAGCACAGTGTTTGGCAAGTAGTATAGATACCCAAATATTTGTTAGTTTAAAGAAACAAAAGATTGAGGGCTGGATGTGGTGACTTCACCTGTAATTCTACCACTTTGGGAGGCTGAGATGGGAGGATTGCTTGAGGCCAGGAGTTCAAGACCAGCCTGGGCAACATAGTGAGACACTGTCTCTACAAAAAAATTAAAAAATCAGCCAGCTGTGGTGGTTTACACCTGTAGTCCTAGCTTCTTGGGAGGATAATTAGCAGGAGAATTGCCTGAGCTCAGGAATTCGAGGTTGCAATGGCCTATGATGACCCACTCCACTCCAGCCTGGGTGATAAACCAAGACCCTGTCTAACGGAAAGAAGTGAAAGATTTGAAAAGAAAATGCAATCAGCTAACAATCTTATTTCTATTATCCATGAAGAATTTAGATTAAAGCAGTTTGAGCAGGGTACTACAAAATAATTGAAAGTGATAATGTATGTATACACACAAGCACACATTCTCTCTTAAAGTAATGCAGTTACTAGTTTTGAATCTCAGACATCATGGTTTATGATTCCTTTGCTGCTTTCATATTGCTCATCATGTTCATAACAAACTGACAGATTTTTGGGGCATTTTCATCTTACACATGAGGAAGCTGATTAAGACTATTTCAAGGTCACAGCTGATTCATAATAGAGCCAGACTTATACACCTTTC
The DNA here is from genome assembly GCA_008750895.1 of Mirza zaza. Lineage (NCBI taxonomy): Eukaryota > Metazoa > Chordata > Mammalia > Primates > Cheirogaleidae > Mirza > Mirza zaza. Next base: position 13,383 of record VSMD01011234.1, on the reverse strand, counting down.
AGATGCACTGCATTTCCTATCTTATCCATCTATCTACTTATCTACATCAACTTTTAAATGGTTTTCCTCCCCATCCCCTCCATAGACTGCTTCCCCGCAACAAAGGGAAATGATGGATCAGGCAGCAGCTCAGTTAGCTCAGGACAATTGTGAATTAGCTTGCTGTTTTATTCAGAAGACTGCAGTAGAAAAAGCAGGCCCTGAGATGGACAAGAGATTAGCAACTGTAAGTATTTAGCATTTGCCTTTTAAGTTTTTTTTTTTTTTAATTTAAGAAAGTGCCTTATAACAAGAACCTCAGTGACTTTTTTTTGTTTGCAGGAATTTGAGCTGAGAAAACATGCCAGGCAAGAAGGGCGCAGATACTGCGATCCTGTTGTGTTAACATATCAAGCCGAGCGGATGCCAGAGCAAATCAGGCTGAAAGTGAGAATTAGCGCTCTGTCTCTCCCTGCCCTATCTTGTATTTTCTATGTTCTTGTTGCTTGAATTTTTTATTGAGATTAGGAAAGCAGGGTTAAATGTGGTTTCTGAGAAAACAGCTTTTACCTTAATAGATTTCACTTAAAGGATGCCTGTTGAGCAGGTATGGAAATTACATAGATTTCTCCACCCCTCCAAGTTTTTGAAGTGGTACTATAAAGAGTTTATGTGCCTATTAGTATTTATGTTTCCCAGCTTGGGCTTCTCTAGTTGCATTCTAGTTTTGTGTTTTTATTGATGGTTGCTTATTGTTCCCAACAAGGTGGTGAGAAATCTGATAATATTTACCAGCTCCAAGGGACAGCTGAACTGGCAGAGTCCTATCTGAGGCATTTTTCAATGGCAAATGAAATTTTTTTTTTTTTTTTTTGAGACAGAGTCTTGCTCTGATGCCCAGGCTAGAGTGAGTGCCATGGCGTTAGCCTAGCTCACAGCAACCTCAATCTCCTGGGCTCAAGCAATCCTACTGCCTCAGCCTCCAGAGTAGCTGGGACTACATACAGGCATGCACCACCATGCCCGGCTAATTTTTTCTATATATATTAGTTGGCCAATTAATTTCTTTCTGTTTATATTAGAGACCGGGTCTCACTCTTGCTCAGGCTGGTCTCGAACTCCTGAGCACAAGCAATTCTCCCGCCTTGGCCTCCCAGAGTGCTAGGATTGCAGGTGTGAGCCACCGCACCCGGCCTCAATGGCAAATGAATTTATGCGTCCTTTATGGGATTTGAGGGAATGGGAAACCCTCTTCTGAGTTATATACTCAGTCATGCTGTTATATGTTGTAATGACTCTTATGTCATCATATTCTCGGAACCCCTGTGCTTAAACCTGCATGTGAACTTTGCACTTACAAAAAAGTTTCTATTGATTGTGGAATGAATCCTGTCAAAATAGGTTTTCTTCTTCCAAGGTTGGTGGTGTGGACCCAAAGCAGCTGGCTGTTTATGAAGAGTTTGCACGCAATGTGCCTGGCTTTTTGCCTACAAATGACTTAAGTCAGCCTACAGGATTTTTAGCGCAGCCCATGAAGGTAAGTACTTGTTTTGGTTTTAATAGTGTGTTTAAAGTTTAATTTAAATGTTTTTGACATCTAATATATCACTTGCTTCCTGGGAGCTTAAGTTACAGGGGGGAAAAATAGCCACAATTGTTGAGTTATAGGTACCAGATCATCATGGCATATAAGGGTTTTTTATGTTTTTTTAAATCCATGAGTTTGATCTAACTGTAATGTTTGGCCTAATTAGAGAAATTTGTATGGTAACACCATAAAATCCCCTTTTTAAATAATAGAATTTTATGAAAATTTGGAAGTTATTTACAGAAACATTGGAAATTTTCCCCTGAACCATTTGAGAGTAAGATGCTGACCTGGTGTCCCCATCACTCCTGAATCCTTTGGTTTATACTTTTTACAAAATCATTTTTCTGTGTGACCACAGTACAGCCATTAAAATCAGAAATTAACACTAATACCTTATTATCATCTAATTGTTAGACCTCATTCAAGTTTCCCCAGCTGTCCCAATAATGCAAAGCAAAAGACCTCTTTTAGAATCACACATTTCTCTTAGTTCTCATATATTTAAAATCTCCCATATTTTATCCTGGTGTAGATCGTTGGTTTTTCCTCTCTTTCGTGACCATGACACTTCTGAAGATTATAGGCTACCTATTTTCTAGAATGGCCTGATTTGGGTTTTTGACCAGTATATTCTCATGACTAGATTGAGGTAATACATTTTGATAGGAATAGCACAGAAGTGATGCTGTGTTCCTGTTCTAGCCTATCAGGCTTTATTGACTGAGCACGGTATTTTCATGATTTGGAACGCTTTCTTAGCCTGTAGAAGGCTTACTAGATGCCATAAGTGGTGGCTGCCCTCAGTCAGTCGGTCCTTTTTTTTTTTTTTGAGACAGAGTCTCACTTTATTGCCCAGGCTAGAGTGAGTGCCGTGGCGTCAGCCTAGCTCACAGCAATCTCAAACTCCTGGGCTCAAGCAATCCTGCTGCCTCAGCCTCCCAAGTAGCTGGGACTACAGGCATGTGCCACCATGCCCGGCTAATTTTTTCTATATATATTAGTTGGCCAATTAATTTCTTTCTATTTATAGTAGAGATGGGGTCTCGCTCTTGCTCAGGCTGGTCTGGAACTCCTGAGCTCAAATGATCCGCCCACCTCGGCCTCCCAGAGCTAGGATTACAGGCGTGAGCCACCGCGCCCGGCCCGGTCCCATTTTTGATGGTACTCTCTTCAGTCATTTGATTATGGTAGTATCTGCCAGGTTTTCCATTCTGAAGTGAAGCCACCCCTTCCCATGTCTGCTTTGCACAGCCCCACCTAATACCATTAAGACCAAATAGCTCAGGAAGAGGAAATGGAAGTGGCCCTTCATGTTTTGATGAAAAAAGAAGAAAAGTAAAGGGAGTAAACATACCCATTGACTTCTGTTTGGTACATGTTCCAGTGAAAAACCTTTAAAATTTTTATTTCTTTTTGGTTGTTTCCTTCTCCAAAACAGCAAGCTTGGGCAACAGATGATGTAGCACAGATTTACGATAAGTGCATTACAGAACTGGAGCAGCACCTACATGCCATCCCACCAACTTTAGCCATGAACCCTCAAGCTCAGGCTCTTCGAAGTCTTTTGGAGGTTGTAGTATTATCTCGAAACTCTCGGGATGCCATAGCTGCTCTTGGATTGCTCCAGAAGGTTGGTTCTTAAGCTATTATTTTTAGAAGAAGCTAAGTTTATAAACATCTAGTGATTTGTATCATATTCACATACCTAAAAGCAGTTATGCCTAAGATTTTAAAAAATTAATATAAATCAAGTCTGTAAGTAGGTGATTTTTTTCCCCCCAGAGTAGAATGTAGTCATGGTAATTTCAAATGGTAAAAATCTTTATTTTTCCTTAAGATTATTTGGAAATGGGATTATTGAAGAAACTTTAAAAGATAGCCCATTAGATTTTGAGGACAAGTTGATCCAAGAATTTAGGTAATAGTGCAGGGTAAGTGGGGAGCCCTGGATTTTGACTGTGTAGGGACAGTAGAACCTTTTATGATAGTGAAGAACACAGAATGAGCTTAAACTAAATAGAATTTAGAGTGTGTTAAGTGACTGAAAAGGATAGAAAACAATCCTTTAGAGCGGAGAAAACAATCTTGAGCCTTTAGAAGGTATGTTGTAGTTTTTGTTTGTTTGTTTATATTTGAGACAGAGTCTTACTCTGTTGCCTGGGCTAGAGTGCTGTGGTGTCAGCCTGGCTCATAGCAACCTCAAATTCCTGGGCTCAAGCAATTCTTCTGTCTCAGCCTCCCGAGTAGCTGGGACTACAGGCATGCACCACCATGCCTGGCTATTTTTTATATATATATATATATTTTTTTTAGTTGGCCAATTAATTTCTATTTTTAGTAGAGACGGGGTCTTGCTCTTGCTCAGGCTGGTTTCAAACTCCTGACCTTGAGCGATCCGCCTTCCCTGGCCTCCCAGAGTGCTAGGATTACAGGCATGAGCCACCACGCCCGGCCTTTTTTATGGGTTTGAACACTTTCTTTCTCCCATAGGCTGTAGAGGGCTTGTTAGATGCCACAAGTGGTGCTGATGCTGACCTTCTGCTGCGCTACAGGGAATGCCACCTCTTGGTCCTAAAAGCTCTGCAGGATGGCCGAGCATATGGGTCCCCATGGTGCAACAAACAGATCACAAGGTTTGTAGCCATCTTAGAAGAGTAATAATTATTGAGCTTCCCTTTGACATATGTGGCCCTGATTATGTCCAGTGGTTTCCCTTTTTTCTAGAAGATAAATAGGACATTTGGACTTCCTAATTCTGAGAATTGTTAAATAGTTATCTGTTTTCTATCTGGTCTCTACCTTTTCCTCATGATGGATAAAGAACACTAGTGCCTTGTTTTGGGGAATAAATTGTAGGGCACTGTTTTAACAGGTTTCAGTGATTTCAGAGCAGTGGTGTTCATATAGCTGTATTTTAATGTCTTAAATAGTATTTTGTTTCATAGAATTTCAAAGCAAAGCCCAGGCTATCTGTTCTGCTTTATTACTGGCTATTTTGAAACTTAGACACTAATTGGCAGTTGACTCTCTAGGCTTTCTTAATTTGGAACAAATTTTCATTGAACAAAATGGGCTCTTTATTTTATCTGATACAGTATGGTTGAGGCTATATGAATAAAGAAATATTGAATTTTCCTAGGTGCCTAATTGAATGTCGAGATGAATATAAATATAATGTGGAGGCTGTGGAGTTGCTAATTCGCAATCATTTGGTTAATATGCAGCAGTATGATCTTCACCTAGCTCAGGTATGAAAGGAATTTACTGAAATAAACAAAAGAACTTAGGAAGTATGTTTGCTCTCAGTGGTCTCTCTCTTACATTATGTTTTCTGTGTTGCCAGTCAATGGAGAATGGTTTAAACTACATGGCTGTGGCATTTGCTATGCAATTGGTAAAAATCCTGCTGGTGGATGAAAGGAGTGTTGCCCACGTTACTGAGGCAGATCTCTTCCATACCATTGAAACTCTTATGAGGATTAATGCTCATTCCAGAGGCAATGCTCCAGAAGGGTGAGGATGAAATGCTTTGGGACCCCTGTGCATTTAGCAATTGCCTAAGAGCTTTAGAAAGGAATGTGCAGACTTACTACTAACAATATTTGTTGTAACTGCTTTACCTACAACATATGGGACGCTTTGGTGAGGCCTAATATTGTCCCTTGAAGTGTGAAAGCTTAACTAACTGCCATGCCTTCGTGGTTTAGAGCAGTACATACACTATTAGTCTTGATGTCAGAGTCCTGAGTTTAAGCCCTGGTTACGCTACTTAAACGCTTTCTGATTTTAGGGAAGTTATCCTCCCTAAGTCTGTTTCTTATACAAAACAGAAATTTCTAAAAGGACTATTGAAAATCAAGAGAACTAACATAAAGCCTGGCCCACAGCAGGCAAGCAGTGAATATTTGTTGACTCTGAACATAGCTCCATTTCAATGGACACTTTTTGAGGGGGTAAGAAGTAGTTTAACTGAGGTCATTTGCATATTATGCCCTCATGAGCAGACAGATATGAAAAGACCAAGGATAGTTTTGTTTTAAATATGGAAATGGTAAAGTGAAGTGATCATCACTCTTGTGAACTGTATGTCTGTGAAATCACAACCATGAGTAGACTGATTTTCACTCTGGATTTATTGTACTAGATTGCCCCAGCTGATGGAAGTAGTGCGATCCAACTATGAAGCAATGATTGATCGTGCTCATGGAGGCCCTAACTTTATGATGCATTCTGGGATCTCTCAAGCCTCAGAGTATGATGACCCTCCAGGCCTGAGGGAGAAGGCAGAGTATCTTCTGAGGGAATGGGTGAATCTCTACCATTCAGCAGCAGCTGGCCGTGACAGCACTAAAGCTTTCTCTGCATTTGTTGGACAGGTAGAGCTTTTGGAAAGAAAGGTGCTTTTTATTCAACATAAGTAGTAGGGTGTGATGCCTCCAATATTAAAGTTCAGTATTATGTACCTGTGGCCAGTTACCTCCATACTCATGCAAACCAAAAATATTGTCATTATGCTGTTAAATTGTTACAGCCTGTTTCCTCCTATAGATCATTGAGCAGTAAAGTCAATATTCTCTGCCTCCCTTTAGTTCTGTTTATCCCACTTCAGTTGTCACAGATACAAAGTACAATAGGTCAGATAATGAATAGTGAAAGTGGCAAATGTAATTTTGCTAGCTTGATAATCAGCAATGATGGGATTGCAGGCTAGTAAATATATAAAATTCTTATAATAGCCCATGTTTTTATTAAAAAAATAAGATGTGACAAAGCAAAATTTAGATATTTAAATGGTAGAGCATTTTATTGTATTTTCTAATTTAAGATGCTTATCTACTTAAGTATAATAACATGTTCCTTTGGAAGTTTCTAGAATTTCTAGAGTTTCTAACTTTGATGCAAATGGACTTTGAGTTAAAGTGTTAGGAACCAAGCCCCAGCTAAAAATCAGGTTTGACAGGAATATTTGTTAATAGTATGAACAGGAAAAAATTGTTGGAAGAGAGCCATAGGACCATTTAGCATTCTGTTTTTGATTGCCATTGGCTGCTTTCAGCACCTGAGGAAGTAAGACATACTGAGCCAATGTGTCCTAATTGTAGTATAACTTGGCAAGAGTGGTACTTTTCCAGAACTGGCCTTAGAATTTCTTTTAGTATAATATTTGTTCATGGTGAGTTGTCTGCTTACTTCTGCAGATTTACCATTAGGTTTATTTAAACTGAAACTAAAATTTAAGTTATGTTGCCAAAGAAAGATTACAAGTTTGATCTGTTTTCACATAAATGACAGCTGAATATGGAAGAGCTAATTTGAATTCTAGAAGTTGTTAGAAATTGGATTTATTTTTTAAGATGAATGTTACTCAGCAAATCATACTGAATATATTTCTCCCCTAAAAGAATCCAAGGAATTATAAAACATACCCTGTTGAAAAGCTTTTACTGCATGTTTATAGTTTGATTCCTGATTTGGAAGAAATTGTTCTTTGTGATCATTGCTATTTCATGGGTATGGATGTGGCACCTGTCTCAGCTCTTCTTGCTTTGCTTTCATTCCTTTTCTCTGTTTCTCTTGAAAAAGATAGTGCATATATTTTTCTGTTCCATTTTGCATCCTTTTGAAAATTCTTTCTTTCTTGATTGTAGCATACTCTCCTTATTCCTCCCCCTGTTTTTCAGACTATATGTAGACACAAGTCCCTTTGCCATGCAGGGGCACATTATTATCATAGCCCTACCAATTCAGCTGCTTTACTGCTTATTGGGGACAGTTAAATTGTTTTTAAAATTTTCAAGATAACCTTCAAATTTTCTTTCTGGGCCTGGTTTCTTTGTTTAGTAAGTACTGACCTCCTCCTTCCTCTGCAGCCTTACTGCTTATTTCACTGCTTATTTCACTGTTGTCATCGTCATCTTTTGGGATGTGGGGGAGTGTACTAGTCAAATAACTTCTCTGCTGTGTTTCACTTCTAGTCCATATCATATAATTGTGGTTTTTCCTTTGTGTAAAATAAACTTGCCTTTTCTACTTTATTTTAGCTTAATATAATAGTTTATTATATTAAAATAGCTAGACATGATCTGTAGGTATTTTCATTTAGTACCTACTTAATGTACAAATTATTGATTTTTTTTCTGGGGGTAAGCTAGTTGGGATTTCAAAAGCTTTGTAAATATTGGTTAAGTCAATTGGTGTAAATTATCTTCAATTCTTTGAGAAGAAAATTATCTTATATGTGGTAAGAAAGTAAAAGTTACATAATTTCCTCCTTGGAGGAAAGATGCATTGTCTATAATGTCTTAGTATGACCTAGATAGTTATTAAAAGTAGGTTTCATTTGCATAGTTAATTTTCCAAATTATTTGACAGTGGCCTAATGTTCAAAATTGCCTCATCTCTCTGTCAATTTCCAACTTCCATGTTCTCCATTAAACTTAGAAGAACTGGAGGAATTTTGTCATGGTTCCTTAATTGGAAAGTAATTTTTCTGATGATATTTTTTTTACAATGTAAGAAATAGAAATGTGACTATAGGAACAAATGAGAGAATATTAAGTGTGGAAATTAAAGGTGTGTGAAGTTTGTTTGTATGTATTATCTAATACTGTGTCTGTTTTTTGTTCCCATGGTAGATGCACCAGCAAGGAATACTGAAGACTGATGATCTCATAACAAGGTTCTTTCGTCTGTGTACTGAAATGTGCGTTGAAATCAGTTACCGTGCTCAGGCTGAGCAGCAGCACAATCCTGCTGCTAATCCCACCATGATCCGAGCCAAATGCTATCATAACCTGGATGCCTTTGTTCGACTCATTGCACTGCTAGTGAAACACTCAGGGGAGGCCACCAACACTGTCACAAAGATTAATCTGCTGAACAAGGTCTGAAATCCTTTCTTGCCTTATTCTTGCTATACTTTAAGTCTCCATCAGTAGTTCTCAACATTATTAGCCCCAGCCCTTGCCCAAAACATGTTCAGCCCTAAAGGGTCATAATGTACTTTTCAGTATGTTAATGGTCAGTGGTTGGTAATGACTAAAATAGAAAGAAGATATTTAGGTAAGATGAGATTTGCGCCTACACAGAATCACTGTGAATGAGCAGCTAGAAATTTCCACTGCTGTCCAGATGTGGTGGCTCACGCCTGTAATCCTAGCACTCTGGGAGGCTGAGGTGGGAGGATTGCTTGAGCTCAGGAGTTTGAGTCAGCCTGTGCAAGAGTGAGACCCCATCTTTACTAAAACTAGAAAAATTAGCTGGGCATGGTGGCATGTGCCTATAGTCTCAGCTACTTGGGAGGCTGAGGCAAGAATATCACCTGAGCCCAGAAGTTTGAGGTTGCAGTGACACCACTGCAATGACACCACTGCAGCTAGCCAGGGTGACAGAGACAGGATCTGTCTCAAAAAAGAAAAAGAAGAAATGTTCACTGCTTAATATTTTAATATAATAGTTAATTACATTAAAACAGCTAGACATCTGTTGGTATCTTAATTTCGTACCTACTTATTGTGCAAATTATTGATTTTTCTGGGGGTAGCTAGTTGGAGTTTCAAAAGCTTTGTTAATGGTTAAGTCAGTTGGAGGAAATTATCTTCAGTTCTATGATAACAGACTTTGATTTACACAGGGGAGTGAGTTCCTAGAAATTTGGATATTAAAATGGTGCAAAATATGTCAAAAAATGGACTTAGGTTCTGGATTTGGGAAATTACAAATGTGTTGTTCATGTCCCTCTCTGTTCAGTGGGCAGATCAAGTGGAGTGCAGGACAGTCCTTCAGGAGGCATCTCTGCTTATATAACAGCTTCCCTGGCCCCTACCTATTAAATGCCAAGTGTTAAACCATTTGGCAGCTGTCAACTTCAGACCAGAAGAATTAGGTTGTTAGATTGTGTTAACATGGTAAAATGTGGGGGACCATGCTGATTTCCATTGCTTTAGAAAAACCACTGGACGTTTATGGAAAAAACACATATAGATGCGGTCCAAGGATGATAAAATCAAAGAAAACACATAAACCAGTGTAGGCCAAATCAAGCCAATTTATGGCCCCTTCAGGCCAGAATATAATTTTGTTTTCAAATGGTATGTATCTTCTACTTTAATGTGGGGCTAAAAATGCAAGGTTAAAAAAAAGACATGACTTGAAAGTGGTAAGTGAATTATCTGTATGATTACAAGCTCTAATCTGTGTGTTCTGTATAGGTCCTTGGTATAGTAGTGGGAGTTCTCCTGCAGGATCATGATGTTCGGCAAAGTGAATTTCAGCAGCTTCCCTACCATCGAATTTTTATCATGCTGCTCTTGGAACTCAATGCACCCGAACATGTGTTGGAAACCATTAATTTCCAGACACTTACAGCTTTCTGGTGAGTATTGTTGTGTTTGATTTAGATTTCCTGTTTATGGACTGCTGGTTTAGTGTAGTAAAATTTTAGGAGTAGAACTGTTGTGGATTTTGAGGCATGTTGACTTGTGTTTTACTTGGATGTTGCCTATACACACGTGTTCACTAGATTTTAAGTTAGAGTATGCTTCTGACTAAGGTTTTTCTTCTTTCAGCAATACATTCCACATCTTGAGGCCTACCAAAGCTCCTGGCTTTGTATATGCCTGGCTTGAACTGATCTCCCATCGGATATTTATTGCAAGAATGCTGGCACATACGCCACAGCAGAAGGTGTGGCTGCAGTTTATCTCCTACAGATGAAGACAATAACTACGTGGGGCTTATTAGCACTGCCTATAGATTTTTCTTAGTCATTTAGTATTAATAGTAATTGTACTTCTTCCAACCTTAGTTGGGAATTCTATTTAGTGTCGACTCAAGTCATGGAGAGAAGTTTAAATACTTGACTGCCTCTGCCTTAAAAGGGAGTGATTAGGGTGTTGCTTCTCCAACTCTATTGTGGGCCACCTGTGTTAGTCTCTCAAGGTTTTTTGTTTTTTAATAAATGTTTTGTTTTTTTTATTCACAGGAATGATTTGTTTTATATACTAGTCAAAGTTTTGTGGGTTTTTTGTTTTTGAAGTGAAATCGTCAGTTGCCACCTTAGATACTTGAATAAATCTATAATGGGGCTCTGGAGCTTGCTAGTTTTACACTTTCTCACTCTAAATGCTAAAGGCCTCACACTAAGGTTGAGGACCACTGGGATACTTTATTTTGAAGGATTATGATCAAGATCTATTAAAGAGTTCTTAGCCTAATTGGGAATACTGCACAGTTAACATGAGAAATTTTTCTCCCATCTTGCAATTAAATGGCAAATAAGTACTGTCCTTCAAATTAGAAGAAATGTGACTACTGTGGCTGGAGTGAACTTGGCAAAACAGAAGGTGACATAACCCTTAAATGAAGTTGGTTTTGTTTGGTGGATAAGGGCATTCCAGGAAGAAGGAACAGAACATATTGAATAAAATTATGTAAGAGTGAATTGAACATAATTGGTATGGTTGGGGGACACCGAGCAGGCCAACTTTGGCTAAAAATAGAGGATTCATGTTGTAAAAATGACGAGGTTATGTGGCAGGAGTTGGAACTGGGAAAAGAAATGGTTGAAACCCAGTACTTTAATTACAAAGAACTAAGAAAACAGACTTCTAGTTGTCAGTGTCTCAGCTGGCTAAGGGTTTTGTGTTCTATCTGAAATTTTCTCAGGGTTTTCTCCTCTCCCCTTTTAAATTTTGCTATAGGCACAAGGACCAATATGTACTGAAATCTCTGGGGCCAATTTGATTCAAATATTTCCCACTATCTCCATAATTAATCCTTTTTCATGCCAATCAGTATTTAGTAGAGGTACTTATGTTTGTATTCTCCACTTACATTAGTATGAAAAAGATAGCCACTGTGTAATTGCCTGGGCAACTCTTAATGGCAGAACAAGAACTGAGTATAATTATGACTCATGTATATTTCTCTCTTTTAGGGATGGCCTATGTATGCACAGCTACTGATTGATTTATTCAAGTATTTAGCGCCTTTCCTTAGAAATGTGGAACTCACCAAACCTATGCAAATCCTCTACAAGGTACTTAATTTGAATTTATAAATTAAAATAATTTCCAGAACTAAAAAGAAAAAAAAAGCACTTTTAGCTAGGCATATGAGGTCTTTTTAAAGAATTAAGCCTTTAAAGTATGAATACATTCACTGAGGTGCAAAAATGAGACACACTTGGATAACTAGGACCCAGATCATAGGGTGTGTGTATGTACAACTTTAGTGAATACTCCAGTCTTACTGTATATACCAGCTTATGCTTTTTGGCAGCATGCAGAGTCACTGTTTTTCCCACATCCTTGCCATACCTGGTATTGTCTTTCATTTTTAGCAGTCATGTAGTAGGATTTTGTTGTGTACTTTGATGTACTTTTCCTTGATGACTTCTTTTTTGTGGGAGCTGGGGAAGGGGGCACAGTGTGTGGAGATAATATCTCTTTATTGCCCTGCTATAATGCAGTTGTCATCATAGCTCACTACAGCCTCAAACTCCTGGGATCAAGCGATCATCTTGCCTCGGCCTCCTGAATAGCTGGGACTACAGATGTGCACCACCATGCCCAGCTAATTTTTCTATTTTTTGTGGAGACAGGGTCTTGCTCTTGGTCAGGTTGGTCTCAAACTCCTGACCTGAGGCTGGTACATTTCCTTGATGACTTTTTTTTTTTGAGACATAGTCTTGCTCTGTTGCCTGGGCTAGAGTGCCGTGGTGTCAGGCTAGTTCACAGCAACCTTCAACTCCTGGGCTCAAGCAATCCTTCTGCCTCAGCCTCCCAAGTAGCTAGGACTACAGGCTTGCGCCACCATGCCCAGCTAAGTTTTTCTATGTATTTTTAGTAGAGATGGGATCTCGCTCTTGCTCAGGCTAGTCTTGAAATCCTGATCTTGAGCGATCCTCCTTCCTCGGCCTCCCAGAGTGCTAGGATTACAGATGTGAGCCACCATGCCAGGCCCCTTGACTTCTTAATGAGGTTTTAATATGTGTAGATCAGCCATTTGGATAGCTCCCATTTGTGATACTCCTCTTCCATTCTTTTGCTCATATTTCTATTCGATTGTTGGCATTTTTCTTCTTTTAAAAAATAGTTCTTCATATATTCTGGATACATGCCCTTTGTTAATATATATTCAAATCGATCTCATAGCTTACAGTTTCACTCCCTTAAAAGAAGGGGTGACTTTTGAAGAACAGAAGCTTTAAAATTTACTGTCATCAAATTTTTTGTTTTTTTTTTTTTTTTACTTTTATTAAAAGTTGCTTTTGTGACAAGTCTTTGTTTGAGGCTGCTTGGGTGTTCTGTGTACTACCTATATATGTTTTATTAGCATAAGAATTGTTGAACATTCTGTTAAACTGTTTCTTGTGACTGTAGGATCTGTAGTGTAGTTCCTTTTACATTTCCTGATATTGGTAATTTTTGTGCTTTTTCTATCAATATTGATTGGTAGGCAGTTACAAATTTTATTAATTTTTTCCAAGAACTAACTTTCTGGCTTTTATTCCCTATTCCCTTTTCAAAGTTTAAAAACTGAAGAAAAAAAGTTTTAATTGATACGTGCTTTTTTATTCTACTTTGGTTTTTGTTTGTTTTTTTTTTTTTTTTTTTTTTGAGACAGAGTCTCACTTTGTTGCTCAGGCTAGAGTGAGTGCCGTGCCATCAGCCTAGCTCACAGCAACCTCAAACTCCTGAGCTCAAGCAATCCTCCTGCCTCAGCCTCCCGAGTAGCTGGGACTACAGGCATACGCCACCATGCCCGGCTAATTTTTTCTATATATATTAGTTGGCCAATTAATTTCTTTC
>VSMD01011233.1:0-61987 GCA_008750895.1 Mirza zaza | reverse complement strand
AGAGACACCAGAGATGACTCTCTCCATGTGTGCACAGAAAAAAACCCATGTGAGGACACAGCAAAAAAGGCAGACTTACCTGGAAGAGACCTCACCAGACACCAGCTTTGCTGACATGTGATCTTCGATTTCTAGAACTGTGAAATTTTCCAGATCTGCAAGGAAATAAATTTCTGTTGTTTAAGCCACCCATTCTTTTGTATTTTGTTATGGCAGCCCAAACTAAATGACAGAAATCCAAAATGAGATTGTCACAGAGAAAATGTAAGGAAATGTCATCTAAAAACCATGTCTTTGGTCCTATCATACAATGAAAAATATATGCACAGTAAGAAGATAGGAAATATAGGAGCAATTGAACATGAAAAAAAAACACAAAAAAACCTCTGCTTTTATACAAATGACTAAAATGAAATTTTTGAATGTTGTTGTTTCCATTCTTCTGAATTATAAAAGATAACAGGAGACAGGAGAAAGAAAGAAAAAATTATAAAGATGGATTGACTGGTTACCAACCCTTGTTTATAGTATCTTGAAAACAAGATAATTTAAAATAAATACACTAATATTAATGTATTACTATAGTATTTAACCTCTTGAAATTTATCTGAATCCTTCATTTTTTTCCACAGAGAATCAATCATTCTCTTCGTCCTCCTCTTCTCTACTTCTCCTCCTTCTTCCTTCTTCTTCTTTCTTCCTAGTGCACTCTCTCTCTCTCTCTCTCTCTCTCTCTCTCTCTCTCTCTCTCTGAAAGCAGATGATATATTCGAATGTGAAAATTTGATAGGTAGCCTATTTATCAATGTTTGTGCAAGGTATAGAACCTTCGCAGTATCTCAGTGTTAGTAAATAAAGAAATCTACTTGTCACCCAAGCTGGAAGTAGAGGAGGACTGAGTCATTTTATCAGGGTCACAAAAGGTGGACCTTCCATCTAGGGTTCAGAAAGTCACAAACATCCTTACAATGATGGTAGTAAATACCTTGCTTACACTGTCATCTCATTCTCTCCTCCTCATTAGATTACATTAAGCTAAGCCCAGACAGCAAAGGAATCCTCTGACAGAATTCATTTGTGTCATCCTCCTAGGCTAGTGAGCAGAATGGAAAAATGGTGGAAAGCTGATTTAGAGAGGCAAACAGAAGAAACTAAAATGTATACCTAGAGCTCCGCCTTGAAGTATACTCATCAAATTGTCATCAGACATATTTGAAGGGGTAGCATGATTTGCGGATTTTTCTCAAAATTCATGTTATAGCATGGTCAAAATGTGCCACAGTAAGCATGTGACTCTTACAAAAAAGAGAAATGATAGAGGTATTTTAGCTTTGGAAATAAAGTTGAAACAACTGTGGAAAGTCAGGATTCTTATTACCAGTCATTATCACCATAATATTAATTAATTCGGTGGGTTAATTTTATCCATTTAAAACAACATTTAAGGCATGGTCAGGTAAAATATCATCTCTAAAGAATCAAATTATAAATTAACAAAAGCTGTTCATAATTTGATACTACATGTGTCTCTGTGCTTTTCTTTAGAGATTGCCTTGCGAGAGCACAATTGTGACTATAGCTGTTGCTGTGTAGAGTTAACAAGTTATGGGGGCAACTTTTTTCCTGGTCTGATGCCACCAAATGAGTCATCCATTTACATTTTGGTGATATTTCAGATTTCATCTTTCATATTTTCCTTATATTTATGCTAGTTGCAACATGTGAGTTAGGCCGACATGTATGACATTTGTGCGCATAACCTATCATAAGATATGTCTACTCCATTTTATCGTGTGACTATTTTTAATATTAATAATTACATCATTCTCCCAGTAAATAAAATACCTCCCTAAACAGTGTCCATGTACATTTATCTTTTCTTTTCTTTTTTTTTTTTTCCCAGCACCCCAGAGCCATAAGTATGGAATCACTTGCAGTAATTTTAGCTCAATTACTGTCCCTTAGTATGGGGATTACTTATGATGACGCTAACAAATGCCAGTGCTCAGGACCTATCTGCATAATGAACCCAGAAGCAATGTAAGATGCTTGACTTTTATACTTCACTTATATAGTTTAAGATGATTTTTGGCGTATTTCGTTTAAGAAAGTTTAAGCTGTCAAAATAAATAGCGACGGTTGAATATCAGCTGTGATTGATGACCCCAGACCAAAATGTATATTCCAGTGGCCACACTGCATATCTGTCTCAATATCTCTTTTGATCAGATGTCAGACACTTGCTTTCTCCTATGGGATCTAACTCTACATCTATCACTTGTGTGATTTTATAACAATGCATGACTTGATATGCCATTACAGGCTTGTGGTCACTACACAAGGGGTTATTTAGTGATATGGACTGGTCTGCGTGAGTCTCTTTCACCCTGTCCTGGCTCAGCCTGAGGTCTTGCCTTCTGTTGATTTCACAGACACTGTTGTTCAGCTTTTGTTTTGTCATGAGGAAAGGCTTGTTATAGTATCCTTATCATGCCCCGAAGGTCGAGTGAATTTGTTTGCTGTTATCGTCATTATTCTTAGAGTACATTATGAACTTTTGTAGAAATGGGGCCAAATGGCCAGGGGTTTAAGGGAAACCACCCAGTCAGTGACTGGATCCAGCCTCTTACCTTTCCGGTTGACAGTTCTTGGGGGGGTGTCTCCTGCTTCTCACGTGTCTGAGAGGGGAATCGAGACCCATCGCCAGCAGCAGCAAACATCTCCCTTTCTTCATCCCTTTCACTCCTCCTTCCATAGTCAACGGGTCTTGAAAATATTTGTCCTTAGCTTCTTAGGCTCTGATCCAAGGAGGGACCCGTACCAAAATAGTTACCCCAGACTGTCTTTAGAGAACAAATCTTTATGAAATCATTGTGGAACTGGATCAACAAATGAAGTAGAACACCTTTAGCAGAAGACACTGTAAAGAGTGTGCAGTGCAGCAGGTCCAGACTGTGGTGCAAGGTGCCTCATTTGTTGATTCTTGTGATCAGTAAAACATGATGAAGCTAAAGACACTCCTGGTCAATTAGGTCCAGGTGGAACCCTGGCAAGTATCAATGGGAGATTTGCAGTGCAGGCCTTTAGTTGCTGCACTGCAGCGGACGATTTTTATCACAGTGTGGGTGTTTTCAGATCTACAGAATTCCAAGGTGGAGTGAACTTGTCCATCTGTCTGATGACACCAGTGGTCCCTCTGGGAATAAGCTTGGGAAGGCCCAGATAGCACAAACAACGGGAACAGGAGTCCTAGATCCCCATGGCACCTACATCTGTTTTTCCAATATTTCTTTTTTGTTGTTGTTGTTACTTTTTTTTCCCCCGGCATATTATGGGGGTACAGATTTTAGGGTTTCAATAAATGCCCATTCTCCCCCTCCCCCTACAAGTCTGAGTCTCCAGCATGACCACCCCCCAGACGGTGCACATCTCACTCATGTATGTATACACCCGCCCCCCGCCCCCCTCCCACCTGCCTCCAATATTTCTTAATTGCTTCACACCAATGCCCTCACAGGGGTATTCTAAAACTGGTCGGTAAAGGAAGAAAAACCCCAGTCTCGTTTCAATGTTAGGTGGAGTATTAAAAAATTCAGTATCTCATGCTGTTGTACAGTTACATTTAGACTAAAGAACAGTGGGGGACGGCAAAGATCCCCAGGAGCATGTTTGCAAACAATGCGTTTGGCTCTCTGCTGCGTGGTAGGGACGTGTGAGGGATAGAAATCCACCCGGACTCCTATATGCTGTGGCGGGTGGCTTGGGTATTTGGTCAAGGATCTACGTGCTGTAAAATTGGACACTTAGAGACAAGACAGTGTGAGGAAGAAGCATGTGGATTTATTTGGAGTGGCATGAAGAATGCAGGTGTTTATGTTGATATTTTGTGTTCAAGTACCACTCGAGATACTGTCTTCAGGGGAGACCCTCAGTGATCTGGTGAACAATCTGGCATGCAGGAAAAACCAACCCGCTTCCTCCCTGGACCACCCACAAAACAAGCCCTACGAGGAAGGTATATGTCCTTCCCCAGGGGCGGCCTTCAAGCACTTCAATGAAACACCAACCTCCGGACCATCTAAGGACAATTCTGTTGAAGAATCTGTACACTTCTCTGTGGCCCCAGGACAAAAAAAAAAAAGCAATCATTGCCATCTACACACTTATGGACTTCTCCTCTCTTCATCCATCCTGAGTCCCTTATTCCTGCTTCCTGGGGTCGCATGCCAGATAAAATTCTTGTGATCAGGTTCATGCCTTAGATTGTTTTCCTAGTTGATCTAAACAAAGACAGGTGTCATTATATAGTTTGTATTACTAATGTTGACACCTTTCATTAAACCTTTATTTATCGTTGACCAAAAGATAGTTGTTTACAATGATATAGATGATACATTGTTTGTGATGCTTGATTACAATAACTATAATAGTTGTAATGGTGAAGAAATGAGAAGAAGGATAAGAGGATCTTACATTTATTAATAGAAGGTAACTTGAACCCTCCACATCCTTCTGAATATTGTCAAGTTATTTTCTGTTCAATTTTGAAACCAGATTTTATTTTGCTCGGATCCCTGATGAATTATTCCCATCATGGGTAGAACCCTTCAAAATGCAGTGATTCCTCATTTTTTTCCCCTTTTGAGAAGGTATCAAGTGTAAACAGGTTATTCCTAACTATTTTATAATTGCAACTTGTTTATAAGACTATGAAATTTCCAATTATTTGGAGCAAGTATATATAGATGGTATTGATTATTTTTTATTGAGTTTGTATCCTGCAGCTTTGCTAAATAAATATGAGTTATGGAACTTTTAATTTAGTTTTATTAGGATTTTATTGACATACAATTATATATTATAAGTACAGTTTTACATCTTTCTTTTCAATCTTTATATTTTTAAAATTTCTTTTTCTTGCCTTATTACAGTACTTAGGATGTCCAATACCATGTAAAATAGAAGTCAGACGTGTAGTCAGATGTGTAGCTGTCTTTCTTTACTCTGATTTAAGGGAAAGATCTTTATTTAATCTGTCACCAATAAATATGTTAATTGAAAGTTTTTCATAGGGGTTTTTCATCAAATTGTATCCCTTATATGCCAAAATTTTCATCATGAATAGATTTTACCCAATATTAACATTATCATGTGCTTTTTCTACTTTATTCTGTGGGTATGTTGAAGTACATTTTACTGAATTTGGAAATATTAAGAGTACAAATTGGCCGGGTGTGGTGGCACACGCCTGTAATCCTAGCACTCTGGGAGGCCAAGGCAAAAGGATCGCTCAAGATCAGGAGTTTGAAACCAGCATGAGTGAGACCCTGTCTCTACTAAAAATAGAAAGAGATTAATTGGCCAACTAAAAATATTCAGAAAAAATTAGCCGGGCATGGTGGCGGATGCCTGTAGTCCCAGCAACTTGGGAGACTGAGGCAGGAGGATCGCTTGAGCCCAGGAGTTTGAGGTTGCTGTGAACTAGGCTGATGCCATGGCACTCCACCCCAGGCCACAGAACGAGACTCTGTCTCAGAAAAAAAGAAAGAAAGAAAGAAAGAAAAAAAAGAGTACAAACTAAGGATAGGCACAGTATTATACTCTTGTAACTCTATGAGATAAATAATACTTTTATCCCCATATTGCAGAGGAAACTGAAGTGAATATATAATTTCTGTACCTTTGATAAGGACATACAACTTGTAAATGGCAAAACCAAGACTTTTAGCCCACATTATTTGACTGGCCACAGAATCCACATTCTAAAACACTACCTTATGCTTTGGGAGGGACAGGTTTGGTGGAGAGGGGTCCGGAATTTAGGGAATTTAAATGTAAAGTGCCTGTGAGATAGGCTTAAGAAGAACACTGAGTGAAACACCAGATATTGTGCTCTGCAGTTTAGGTGATAAGTTTGAGTTAGAGAAACGAATACCTGAAATGTCAAGTGTAGGTGTTATTTGAAACCACAGAACTTGATGGATTACAGATTAATAAATATAAAGAAGGGAAAATCCTGGTTTCTTTTGTTAATACTGTGGTATTCCAACATTTGGAAGTTATAAAAGAGAAAAAAAAGCAATAAATAGAGATGGAGCACTTGAGGGGGAAAAAAAAGCCAAAATCAGAGAGAGCATTGTCACAAATAAGTATTATATAAGAGCTTATAAAAATTTCATAGATCAGTAACTTAATCCTACTAAAATACGTAAACTTGTGCACAGTTGATTTTCCATGCATAGAAAATGAAAGTTTTTGACAATAACAAAATTGGGATTTGGTCTTTTGTGGAACACTATTACATAGCTTTACTCTAAAGGGTAGGAAGTTTACAGAAACTCACATAAAAATGTGAAGTTTGATGTATTTTTAGACATTTCAGTGGTGTGAAGATGTTTAGTAACTGCAGCATGGAAGACTTTGCACATTTTATTTCAAAGCAGAAATCCCAATGTCTTCAAAACCAGCCTCGCTTAGATCCGTCTTACAAGCAGGAGTTGACTTGTGGCAATGAACTGGTGGATCCTGGAGAGGACTGTGACTGTGGGAATGCGGAGGTGGGTACTGATTTGGAGGCATATGTACTGGAATTGCACTATAAATCATTCATCAATTTTTATAGCATAACCATGCCACTTTCCTTAATTTATCAAGCTAATTTTTCTGCAAAGGCCTTAGGAAGGCATATAGGGATTATTACAAACTAATGGGTGCATTCATATATAGTGGTAAATGGATTCAGTGATCTGTAGCTCCACGTGGATTTGTAGGCATACACAGTTAATGTTATTTTCCTTATTCCAGCTTTATTGAGACACAGTTGACAATTAAAAATTGTATATATTTATCTGTGCATCACGACTCATGCTGGTAGTCCTAGCTGCTTGGGAGGCTGAGGCAGGAGGATCGCTTGGGATCAGGAGTTCAAGGTTGCAGTGAGCTATGTTCATTGTATTCTAGCCTGGGCGACAGAAGGAGACTGTCTCCAAAAAAGAAAAATAAAATCAATCAATAAATAAGTTGTACAACTTGATGATTTGGTATATGTATGCACTGTGAAATATTCACCTTATTCAAGCCAATTAACATATTTGTCATCTCACGTAGTTAGCATTTCTTTTCTTTTCTTTTTTTCATTTGGCCTGGTGAAAACACTTAGAATCTTCCCTCTTAGCAAATTTCAAGTATACAATGCATATTGCTAGCTATGGTCATATTGTGGTGCATCAGGTTTCCAGAATCCATTCATCTTGCGGAAATGAATCTTTGTACTTCCTGACAATTATGTCCCCATTTTCCTCTTCCCACAGCTGCCAATAACCACCATTCTAATCTCTCATACAAGTAATTTTCCAAGTCACTATTCCTTATATCTGAGGTGACGTAGGTTTGCTCTCTTCCCCTTGAGTATGTTTTCCCCTAGTATCCAAACCTGAAATTTAAACCTAGTGCTTAACTTAAAATCCTCTTCCATTCAGAAAGACAGATATAAAATTTCACTGTGGAACAAGACAACAAGAGACACACATTTGCATTTTTAAAAATATTTTAATCTAGGTCCATATTTAAATCAAAAAGATTTGGAACATATGTAATCAAGCAATGCTAGTTTATCTAAACCACAGACATTTTAGAAAAAGCAGCTGGGTTGAAAGGAGGTAAGAAGAGCAGAGATGAAGGGAATGAGATGGGGGAGAGAGAGGGTGTGGCTCCCTCAGTGAGGGGTAGGCACCTGAGACAAGGACCCAGGACAAGCAAGGAACCCGATGGAATTCAGTGCTCCCTATGGCAAGGCCTGAGGTCACTTGTGTACTATTCCCAGCACGAAAAGTCTATTTCTAGATACTTAAATGAGTGACGTGTTTTTAGGAAATTATTCCCTATCACCCACTTGTTTTTGCTTGGTTGAGTTTGAGTGGAAATATCTTGAACATTTCTGCTAAAATTTGACAGCAGTGCGCATCTATGCTCCATTAGATGTTTTATCATTGAGTCGAATCAATCTGATATAACGTTCCCCTCTAGAACTCCATAAGACAGCAATAGCAATGACACTTATTGGACAGAATAGCTGTGGAAAATACTGAAAATTCTGTGTGTCCTCCTAATATCTTGCTATAACTCATATTAAGACCACTGAAATATGCTATTTATTTTAGTGCATCTTATTGAAATTTTTTCCCCAATTAACCTTATTTCAAATTTCACGGAATTTAAAACATGTGAATGTGTGTGTGTATTTGAATGTATTGTCTCTCCAACCTTGTACTTTCTTATCTGTTGCTTTTATTAACCCTAATACTAGCATTTTTATAAGCATATTCACTGCACATAGATGAACTATAGCATAAAAACAGGACATAATAAGATATAGGTGAATGACATAAAAGTGACAACTTCAGCCATGCTCAGAAATAATATCATTTCCACCTTTTTATTAGAGAATTTAAAAAGAAATAAACCTTCAATATCCCATAAAATGTAGAGACTTGTTAAAATATAGTAAATTCAGAAGGATTGAGTAGGAAGTGGTTACTACAATAACATTTTTAAATTACAACTTCTGATTATTTTATGTCTTGTATTTAACTATCTCTTTTGTCTACAAGAACCAGAGCTCTTCTCAATCTGGTGGCAGATCCCAGGGCTTCAGAGAAGCCTATTACCTATATAGCCAAACCTGTAGAAATATTAAAAACACATGGTCTAACATTTAGCAGGTAGTCAATAAATGTCTAAGTAAGTGAATGAATAAGTTGCTTTAATATTTTTTTTTATGTTTGGTAACATATATGTCAAGCATCTATGTGTATATTATAGAACATGTTGTCACCCGTGAAAATGTCTGTCCAATGTAAATTAACAGTTGGAAGATACTTCAGAACATTTTGTTTGCCTTTCAGACTTGTGCCAGTGCCTCAGGACAGTGCTGTAATTATGAAACCTGTCGATTTGCAGCCGGTGCAAGTTGTTCTGAAGGGCCATGCTGTGAAAATTGTCGTGTAAGAGCCTTTTTTTAAAAAAAAGTTGCTATATTGTCTACATAAGTAATGTTTATCACTGTTTATAATACTTACATGTTCATATTCTGCTTTCTACCATATTGTTTACCTTACCTCATCAGTTCAAGGGCAAAGATGAGGTATGTAGGTCTCCCATGGATGAGTGCGATCTCGCTGAGTATTGCAATGGGACCTCTGCAGAGTGTCAAGAAGACATGTTTGTTCAGAATGGGCACCCATGTGAACAAAACGAGTGGATCTGTATAAATGGAGAATGTACGAATGGGAATGTACAGTGCAAGAAGACATTTAATGACGGTATTTATTATGATTTAATTTTTCGTGTATGTGTTTTTCTGGAAACTGAAAAAGGAATAGATGTTGATATATGATTGTGACTTTTAAAATCATGCGACTTTTAAATATTGTAAAGAATTATAGGAAGAGAAGAGGAGTGCTGTGACGAAAAAAAATGTGTATATATATATATATATATATATATATATATATATGTAACCTGAAATTAAAATTCTGGATTATTTGCACAAAATAATAAATGGAAAAGTTCGAAGTCTATGGGACTTCTGAGTTCAAGAAGGAAAAAGGTAGACTGACCACAGGCTATATTCTCCTTCTCTCACTCCACATCCACAGTTTGGTTGGTAAATACAGAATAATTAAATATCACTATAGATGTTAAAGAGATCATAAATATGAGCTGTCATATGAATGTGATTTTAACCACCCACGCAGACACAGGCACACACATGCATGCATTCCTATGTAGGAACTATGATGAGGACTCATGAAAATACAGGATCTATAAAATTATTTAGAGATCATGTGCACTTAAGTTGAAAACAAAAAGAAAAACCACAGTACAAAACTATATATGGAATCGTTTTGCTGAACAGTATGGAAACTGCAATAATGGCAATAGTATTTCATGCCTATATTGGAAGAATCAAGAGCAATTGATAAAGTAAATATTACGGATATTCATAGAAACAGCCAGGCAGGTCAATATTTTTTTCTCAACTCGTACAGGTAGCAAGTTCAATTCTAATTTCTGTGTAAAAAAGATTGTAGAGGAATTGTCAATTTCCAAAATGAACATACAATCAAGAATAATGGTTGGTTTGAAGAAAAGCAAAACAAAGATACAGAAAATAAAAAGAAAAGAAAAAAAACTTACAAAACAAAAAAGTGCCGTCCTGAGGAAATAGGTGATTTAGGATCACAATAATTTGTAAATGGAAGGAAGGAAGGAAGGAAGGGAAGGAGGGAGGGAGGGAGGGGAAGAAAGAGAAAGAAAAACAGATTTTTAATTACTGTTTCAATTTCCTCACTCATTATTGATTTGTTCAGATTTTCTGTTTCTTCATAATTTAATCTTCGTAGTTCTTTTGGGTGTTTTTACACTGGTGGGTATTTACTGTTTTGTTCCATGTATAGTGCACTTTTAAGGGTTTCCTGTAGGGCAGGTCTAGAAGGGACAAATTCCCTTAGTGTTTGCTTGTCTGGAAAAGTCTTTATTTCTTCATCACTTATGAAACAGTTTTGCAGGTTACAAAACTATTTTTCCTGGCAGTTGTTCTGCTTAAGAAGACTGAAAATGGGGTCCCAATCCCTTCTTGGTATTAAGATCTCTGCTGAGAAGACTGTCCTTATCCTGATTGGTTTTCCTTTGTAGGTTAGTTGATGCTTTCTTTTTTTTTTTTTTTTGAGACAGAGTCTCGCTTTGTTGCCCAGGCTAGAGTGAGTGCCGTGGCGTCAGCCTAGCTCACAGCAACCTTAAACTCCTGGGCTCAAGCGATCCTCCTGCCTCAGCCTCCCGAGTAGCTGGGACTACAGGCATGTGCCACCATGCCCAGCTAATTTTTTCTGTATATATTAGTTAGCCAATTAATTTCTTTCTATTTATAGTAGATATGGGGTCTCGCTCTTGCTCAGGCTGGTTTCGAACTGCTGACCTCCAGCGATCTGCCTGCCTTGGCCTCCCAGAGTGCTAGGATTACAGGCATGAGCCACCGCGCTGGGCCTAGTTGCTGCTTTCATCTTGCAGCTTGTAGTCTTTTCTCCTTCATTTTGACTTTGGCCAGGTTGATGACTATATGACTTGGAGGGAGTCCTGTTTGTTATGAATCTTTCTGGTAGTCGACGGCCATCTTATATCTGGATATCTGCATTTCTAATGATACCAGGGAAGTTATCCTCAAAAATTCCCTTGAATAGGTTTGCCATGCTTTTTGCTCTTCCGTCTACTTCCTTAGGGATGTCTATAATTCGCATACTGGCTCATTTCACGTAGTCCCATATTTCTCTGAGCGATTGTTCATTCTTCTTTATTATGTTTTTCTGCATCTTCAACTGGTCGGGTTAGTTCAAAAATCCTTGTCTGCAAGCTCTGAGGTTCCTCTGCTTTCTCCAGCCTGTGTTGAAGCTTTCTGCTATATTTTGAAATTTCCTAAATGATCCTTTAGTCTCTTGAAGTTCTCTTATATCCTTTCTTATGTTGTCTATCTCTTTAGAGACTTTCCCCCTTTTTTATATATGTCCTGAAGGGTTTTTTTTTTCCCACTTCTTTGTGTTGGTTTTCAATTTTCTCTTCGATTCCCCTCCATCTCATTTGCCATTCACATTCTGAATTCCATTTCTGATATTTTGACAATTTCCTTTTGGTTGGGATCTGTTGCTGTGGATCTATTTTTGATGTTTTGGGGTGTCGAACTAGCTTGTTTTTTTTTTCATGTCGCCAGAGTTCTCTTGCTAGTTTCTTCTCATCCCAAACCTCTTTTCTCAGCTCTGGTCAGATGGGTTCTCCTCCGCTGGGCACCCTCTCGTGCAGTGAGCAGAAGAAGGCTCCCCAGATGGTGCTTTTGCGCTCCAGTCCTGAAGGCTCCCCTGGCAGGAGAGGGGCAGAGGCACCAAGATCCTAGAGTACAGCTGTTGTGTCCTGCCCCAGTCCCCTGTGATTGCCCCAGTCCAAGCTGGGGCTGGGTGATCTTCTTGTGGAGTGGTGGGTTGTTCCCCGCACTGCAGACGGAAGCCCGAGTGGGGACCAGGCAAGACCCTCTCCACCCAGGCCGGAATACAGAAGACTGCTCTGCCCAATTCTGCCCACAGCGGCGGCGGTGACAGCCAGGTGAGGGCACCGAGGCAGTGGTTGCACCGTCAGGACTGTGGGCCTTTGCTCCCCAGGGTGCAGGTGCAATGGTGGCACGTGGCTGGTGTGGCCGCGGTCCACTAGTCCAGGTCGCCAGGGACTCTCTCCCTGCTCAGGTCCCCCAAGGGAGCTGGCACGGTGCTTCTCTGGTGGCATCAGTGGTGCCTGCTCTGCTGGAAGAGGGGTTCTCCGCTCCCAGTCACAAGGCATGGGGGGGAGCATCTGCTCCACCTGCCCCCTCCCCAGCAGGGCAGGGGCCACATGGAGGCAGTCACAGCAAGTGTCCTGTGTAGACCAGATGCTCTGAGCCTGAGACTTTAGGATGGTGTCATTTGCAGCGACTCATGAATGGAAGCCACTCGGACAGGTGTGTCCACTCTGGTGAAATGTACAGTCTCCAGGCAGCTCCCTGATAGTCTGGAGGTCTGTGGTGGTTGATGGGGGGGGCTCCCAGCTGGGGTCACAGTGTCTGCAGGGGCAGCATGCAGCCCTGGGTCTCTCTCCTCCTCTCCTTCTGCACGTGTGCATGCCTCCCCCAGGTACCCTGGGGTCTTGCCAAATGGATCACCCGGTCACCCTCTGCTTCACTCTGAGCTGTCTCCTGTCCCTTCTCTGATGATTTACAATGCTCTCTCCAAGAGGGCCCATCCGTAGGTGGGAATCTACTTGCACCTTGTCATCTTCTCCTTGGGAACAGCATGTGTGGGCTGCTTCCAGTCCACGATCTCAGCCCTTCCTCATCATTTCTCAACAACTGTAAAAGCTAGAAGACAAACTAAGGGCCTCTTAAGGGAAATAGGAAAATAAGTGCCCATCTAGAATTCTGTAAAATGCCCTTCAAGTCTTTTCAACAAATGGTGTTTGAACAACTGGATATGCACATGCAAAAGAATGAATTTGAACCCCTATCTCGTACCAAACATACAGAAAAACTTAAATATCAATCGTAGACCTAAATGTAAAATTAGAAACTATTAAACTTTCAGAAGAAAACACAGGCATACGAATCTTAATGACCTTGAACTAGGCAGTGGTTTCTTAGATATGACGGTCCAAATATAAGCAATGAAAGAAAAAGGCCTAGATTAGATTTCATCAAAAATGAAAGCCGAATTATGTTCTTCAAAAGACTCGATCAAGAAAGTGAAAAGACAACTCAAGGATTAGGAGAACATATTTACAAATTACATTTCTGAAAATGGACTTTATATAGACCAAATAAAGAACTTGTTTATCACAACAGTAAAAAGACAATCCAACTAAAAAATAAAGGATTTGAATAAACATTTCTTGAGAAAAAGACATAGAAATGGCTCACAATCACATGACAAGATGCTCAGTATCATTAGTTATTAGAGAAATACTAGTCAAAACCCCAAGATACTATTTTTAAAAATTATTTATTTATTTATTTTTGAGACAGAGTCTCACTCTGTTGCCTGGGCTAGAGTGAGTGCCATGGCATCAGCCTAGTTCACAGCAACCTCAAACTCCTGGGCTCAAGCAATCCTTCTGCCTCAGCCTCCCCAAGTAGCTGGGACTACAGGCATCCGCCACCATGCCCGGCTAATTTTTTCTATTTTTGGTAGAGACGGGGTCTCTCTCTTGCTCGGGCTGGTCTTGAACTCCTGAGCTCAAACAATCCTCCTGCCTCAGCCTCCCAGAGTGCTAGGATTATAGGTGTGAGCCACCGTGCCCAGCCCACAAGAGACCATTAATACTTCACATTCACTAGGATGACTATTATTAAAAAGATAGAAAATAATAAGCATTGGTGAGGATGTGGCAAAATCGAAAACCTTTCTACGTTGTTGCTGGGAATATATAATGGTGCAGCTGCTTTGGAAAACAGTCTGGCAGTTCCTCAGGATGTTAAATATAGCGTTGCTATTGACCCAGAAATTTCACTCCTGGCATATACCAGAGAGAATTGGAAATATACATCCTCACAAAACTTTGTACGCAAATGTTCATAGCATTATTATTCATAGTAGCCAGAAAGAATAAACAATGCAAATGTCCATCAACTGATGAATGAGTAAACAATGTGGACAATTATTGGGCAATATAAATTAATACAGTGCTGATATTTATTAAGTGTGGATGAATTTTGAAAACGTTATGCTAAGTGAAGGAAGGTGGTTACAAAGGACCATATATATTCTCTGATTCCATTTATATTATTCACGCAGAATAGGCAAATATATAGGGGCAAAAGTAGATTAATGGTTGCCTGCAACTGGGGGAGAGGGAGAGGAAGAGGAATGTGCGTGTTTGTGTCTGTGTGTTTGTGTTGTTTGACATATATCCAATTTAATAGTATAGCATATTGATAACCAGCTGTAATAGCATAACTTAATACCCCTGGATAGACTGCAATGTGACATCTGATATGCTCTCAGCCCTTCCATATGAATTTAAGAACCAGATTAACAAAATAATTCTTAACCGATTTTAGTTGAATTGGTAGTGTAATATTTAGTTATTATATGAGTGACCTTGTTCTAGCTCTATCATTTTAGTCTTCTTTGATACTCTTTATATTTTCTATACATAGATGTAGGATGTTGATTCAAGATTCTGTAAAACTGATAATTTTATAAAATGGCATATTTATTTTTTCCTTTACTTTTAAGGTATAATTTACAATACAGTAAAATGAACTCTTTTACTGCCCATTTTGGCAGTCATGTAACCCGCACCAAAATCAAGATACAGAGTACTTCAATTACCCCCAAATTTTCTCTTGTGTTCCTTTGTGATTAACCCCACTCCCACTCCCAGTTCTTATCCATGATTGGTTAATTTTCTAACCTTATTAGTTTTGAAATAATGTAGTGTTAATACTAGTGGAAATATAATTTTGGAGTATTCATTTTCTGGATTCCTTCATTTAGCATAATAAATTTGAGATCCATATATAAATTTGTGTATAACAGTAGTTTGTTCCTTTTTACTACTGCGTATATCCCTTGTGGGGATAAACCAGCATTTTTTATTCCTTCTGTAATAATAAGTTGTTTCTAGATTTTGGCAATTATGAAAAAAATACTAAAAAGTTTGCACATGGGTATTTCTAGGAATATAATTTCTAAATTCTCTTTTTAAAATATCTAGGAGTGGGATGGCTGGGTGGTATGTTCAGTGTGCAAGAAACTTTATAAACTGCCAAACTTCTTTTCAAAGAGGTTGTACCATTTGCATTGACATTAATAATAATAGATTAGGCTTCAATTTTCTATCTACTTTAGATCTTGATAATGTCAGTTTTATTAAAAATAATTTTTTTTTAAAGTAGACATTGTAAAGAGTGTGTAGCTTCCTCTCATTGTGGTTTTCATTCACATTTCTCAAATGAACAATGATGTCATACATCTCTTTATGGTTTATTTGCCATCTGCATATCTTTGCTGGTAAAGTTTCTGTTGAAATCTTTTACTCCCCCTTTACTGAATTATTTATTATTTTAAGAGATATTTATATATTCTAAGTGAGAATATTTTTGCAGATATATGATTTGTAAATTTTTCTCTCAGTCTGTAGCTTACCTTTTAATTTTGTTAACACTTAATTTGAAGAACAGGAGGTCTTAATTTTAATAAAATCCAATTTATCAAATATTTTCTTTTTTTAAAATTATTTTTTATTTTTTTCCAGCATATTGTGGAGGTACAATGTTAAGGTTACGTATGTTTCCCTTGCTCCACCTCCCCCTTCGAGTCAGAGCTTCAAGCGTGTCCATCCCCCAGTCACTGTGCATCGCATTCATTATGTATGCATATACCCACCCCCTGCCCCCCACCTGCCCGACACCTGATAAATGTTATTCCTATATGTCCACTTAGGTGTTGATCAGTTAATACCAATTTGCTGTTGAGTACGTGTGGTGCTTATTTTTCCATTCTTGAGATATTTTACTTAGTAGAATGGGTTCCAGCTCTATCCAGGAAAATACAAGAGGTGCTATATCACTGTTGTTTCTTATAGATGAATAGTACTCCATGGTATCCATAGACCACATTCTATTAATCCACTCGTGAATCAATGGGCACTTCAGTTGTTTCCACATCTGTGCAATTGTGAACTGTGCTGCTATAAACATTCACGGGCAGGTGTATTTTTCATAGAGTGACTTTTGTTCTTTTGGGTAGATGCCCAGTAATGGGATTGCTGAATCAAATGGTAGATCCACTTGTATCACTTTAAGGTATCTCCATGTTGCTTTCCACAGAGGCTGATCTAGTTTGCAGTCCCACCAGCAGTGTAGGAGTAAGATCATGGTTTCAGTGCCACGTGTACAAAATCCTTGCCTATATAAAGCTCACAAAAATTTCCTCCTATTTCTTTCTTGTCGTTGTTTTGTAGTTTTACTTTATAAGCCAATAATTCACTTTTTGGTTGGTTTTGTATAGAAATATATGGATCAGGGTTTTTCTGAACATATGGTCATCCAGTTTTCCACCAATGTTTGTAAAAAAATAAAGTTTATATTTTTCCTTTATACTTTTGTAGAAAATAAATTGTCCATATTTGTGTGGGTCAATTTCATAAGACTGTTTTCTATTCGATTGATCTATATGTATATATGCCTTCTCCAATATCACTTTCTCTTTGCAGTAACTAACTTTAGAGTAGCTCTATAAACCAGGTAGTATGGGTTAGCCAAATTTATTTTATTTCAAAGCTGTTTTGGCTATTCCAATTCAGTTTTATTTCCATAAAAAATATAATTTATTAATGTCTATTAATAAAACTCCTAGGATTTTTATTAGAATTTCTTTTAATGTATAGGTCAATTTGAGAATGGACATCTTAACAATGTTGAGTGTCCTCTCCTGGTTAGCTGGAAGGATTTTTTTTGTTATGAATAGATGATGAAATCTGTTAGAGGGTTGTTTTTATGTGTATTTGGACAATCATCTATTGTTCTTTAATCTGTAATATTGTGAATTACATTAGTAGATTTTGAATGTCTAACATTTTTATTATATCTTATTGTCCTTTTTATTTTTTGTAAGATTTTATTAGCTAATTTTTTTTGAGGATTATTACCTTTATGTTTATAAGAAATATTGGTCTTTAGGTTTATTTCTTAAATATCTTTATCTGCCTTTGGTGTAAGGTACTGATGGCCTCATAAGGTGAATTTTAGAAGTGCTTCCTTCTCTACTATATTCCATGAAAGTTTGTATATCACTTATATAATTTCTTCCATAGCTACTTAATAAAATTTTCCAATGATGCCATCCCGGGCATGGAGCTTTATATTTGTTGGAAAGTTTTAAATAATTAATTCAATTTATTTAATATGAGTATTAAATTTATATATATTTTTTGAGTGAGCTTTTGCAAAAGTTTCTGTCTTTCTAGGCATTTGCTCATTTCATCTAAGTTGTCAAATTTGCTATGGTTTCATAGTACCAATAATCGTTGTTTTAATGCTGTAAGGTTTATAGTGATGTCTTCTCTTTCAATCATTATATTTTCGTTTTCTGTTTTCTCCAGTTTTTTAGTGGTTATCTAATTAAAGATTTATTCATTTAATCAATCTTTTTAAAGATTCAGCTTTTTACTTCACTGATTTTTTTTCTCTTGTTTTTTGGTTCTAAATTCAATCAACATCTGTTCTCGTATTATTTCTCTTCTGCTTTGTGCTTCGAGTTTGCTTTGCCCTCTGTTTTCCAGTTTCACAAGGTAGAAGATTAGGTCATGATCAAAAAAGAAGTATGGATGCTATAAATTTCACCCCAGCCACTTGCTTATCTCTATCCACACAATGTTGATATGTTTTGTTTATATTTTTTATTAAATTCTAAGCATTTTCTAATATTTAGTATTTTATTTGCTTTGATACCTGGGTTATTAGGAGATCCTTGCTTAATTTTCAAGTATTTGGGAATTCTTTTCTTATTTATTTCAGAATATTATGGGGGTACAAATGTTTCAATCACATAAATTGCCTTTACACCACCCCATGAAAGCTACAACCCTGCCCATCCCCCAGACAGCATGCACCACACCCAGTAGGTGTGATTTTACCCATTCCCTTCTCCCTCCACCACCTTATAGTAACATTCATAGTCCGATGGCCTATGAATGTTACTTCCATATGTGCACATAAAGTATTGATCGATTAGTACCAATTTAATGGTGAGTACACGTGGTGTTTGTTTTTCCATTCTTGTGATTCTTCACTTAGTAGAATGGGCTCCAGCTCTATTCAGAATAATACAAGATGTATAAGTTCACCATTGTTTTTTTGTGGCTGAGCAGAACTCCATGGTATACATATACTACATTTTATTAATCCACTCATGTATTGATGGGCACTTGAGCTGTTTCCACATCCTTGCAATTGTGAATTGTGCTGCCATAAACATTCAAGTGCAGATGTCTTTATTATAGAAGTCTTTTTTTTTTTCTTTGAGTAAATACCTAGTAGTAGGATTGCTGGATCAAATGGTAGTTCTATTTTTAGTTCTTTGAGGTATCTCCATATTATTTTCCACAGAGGTTGTACTAGTTTGTAATCCCATCAACAGTGTATGATTGTTCCTATCTCTTCACATCCACACCAACATTTGTTGTTTTGAGACTTTTTCGTAAAATCCATTTTCACTGGAGTTAAGTGATATCTCATTGTGGTTCTGATTTGCATTTTCCTAATGATTAGAGATGTTGAGCCTTTTTTCATATATTTATTGACCATTAGTCTACCTTCTTTTGAAAAGCTTCTGTTCATGTCCTTTGCCCACTTTTTAATGGGGTTGTTTCTTGCTGATTTTCATGGATTTTATATACATTCAAGTTATCAGCCCTTATTTTAGCATGCAGATATTTTCTCCCATTCTGTAGCATGCAGATATTTTCTCCCATTCTGTAGGTTTTCTGTCTATTCATGCTAATGATTGTTTCCTTGGCTGTGCAGAAGCTTTTTAATTTGATCAGGTCCCATTGACTGATTTTTGTTGTTGCTGTGAATGCTTTTGGGATCTTTTTCACAAATTCTTTGCCTAGGCCAATGTCTATAAGAGTTTTTTCCAACAAGATGTCCTTATATTTATTCTTGAGTGATATTTTATATGAAGACATATTTCTAGTCAAAAATTATTCCACTGTCTTTAATCTTTAAATGTTGCATTTGAAAAGTCCTGTTTTCAGTCTAAATGCTCTTCTTTCTTCTGCTAAGCATATGAAATGAGAGACTGATCACCTTAACTAAATCAGAAACTGATATTTGTGAGGTTTGGTTGGAGTGTACATCTAGTTTACCACTCTTTCTAGAGTATAACTCTAGAGGGTTTTCAGCGGAGAGTTTTTTCTATTCCCAGAGATTCCTAACCCTGGCAGGCGTGTAACCACAACACAGAGACTGCAGAAAATCTACTCTGCTTTACAGAAGTTATGTCCTTATATTATATTTTAATCTCCTGCCCTACACATGTTTCAAATCAGGAAAAAAAAAAAAAACCTTGAGGAAGAGACCAATTATGTGTTAAGGGCCCTTTGGACCTTGATTTTTGTCATTACAGCTATAAAAGTTTGTCAAAATATGGCGTATTTTTTCTTCCCTAGCCAAGGGAATGGCTTGCTGCCCTAGCCAAGCTTAAGATTTTGACTACTCACCCATAATCAACCTTATAAATGACCTCTGAGACAAAATAAACTGTGTATTTCAGTTCACTTCTCCCTGCAGGGATTTCAGCCGAGATCCTACTGTCCCCATGAGGGAAGTCACTTTCCTCCAGCCTCACTATGCAGTGGTGACATCCCCCCGTCAAAGGTGTTCGGCTAAGTTATTCAAGTAGAGCTGAGGGAGGTTATGATAAATAAACTGCTCTTTAAGTAGGTCGAATCTTACGAGAATTAAAATTAAACAGATCCTGTATATGAATTGGATGGTGAAAGTGAGACAGTCGCTTATGGCTCTAAGATTTTTTTTTTAGGTCTGAGAAAATGATGATTAAAAGTAAGATAATTGGTTACCGGTTTGATATGAAAAGACATTTATGAAAAACGGTTTATTGGCCAGTAATTCAATTATTTTTTTTAAGTTTCCTATGTACTTATAGATATGTATTTATAGATATGCTTATATAGACTTATCAACATTAGAAGTTAAAGTGCATACAGTGGTTAACTCTGGGATATGTATACGGGTAGTAGGCAAAAGTCCTTGCAATTTTTAAATGTTTCATTGAGATTGTTTTGTGTGATCTTAAGTCTAGTTTTTATTTTGGAAGTTATAGTATGATTTTGTTTTGTATATTGTATTTTAAGCCATTTTGTAATTTTAAATGTATTCATCAATTACTTTAAATTAATACACATGCAATATGACTAACCATGCTTTTTTTTTTTTTTTTTTTTTTTTTTTTAGCCGCAGAGTTTGGTACTGAGGCGTGTTTTAAAGAGCTTAATACTAAGACTGATCAGTCGGGAAACTGTGGTTCAGGCCCTCAAGGATACACAAAGTGTGAAACTAAGTATGTTTTAAAAAATCTATGTGAGAACCTCTACTTCTCACCTTATATTTGAAAATATCACCCATAAATTTATATGTCAGGAAAATATTATCCAACCCATAAAAGAAGACTATGTTTGATGAAATTATAAATATCATGGATAGAGAAGTCTATATTTCTTTTCCTTACACCCAAATTGTCCTTTTTATTTTCCCACAAAGTGTTTTAATTTACATACGGGGTCCATTATTTACCCATCAGTAATCGTATTTACTTTGCAGGCTATCACCTTAATTTTATAAAGGATGGCAGTCCTCATAGGGATGAAATGAAAATATATGAATTTTTACTATCTAGGAAGTAAAGCATAGTGTTTAAGAACATGTTTGTACTCTACAACCAGACATATTGGTTTTTAAATCCTACCTTCACTGTTGACCTGTTTATTTGTGTGACTTCAAGCATGTACTTCAGTTTTCTCATACTTAAGGTATTGAGTATTAAAAATATCTATCCTTGGTTTGGGGCCAGGGTGGAATATAGATACCATATGGAAAACATTTAGAACGGTGCCTGACACACATAGTATGTACTATTAACTATTACTATTTTTATATGAATTAGAACTAGATAGAATGTTACTGAGACCCACTTTTTGCTGATAAAATTCAAATTTGATGTTATTTCAAAAGTAAAAGTAAAAACTCTGTAAAAAATTTCTCGTTTGCATGTAGAAATACATAGTACAAAGGATACTCATGTACCCTTTGCCCAGATTAACTGTTTGTTTACATTTTGTCCATTTCCTTTACACTTCTGTTAGCCTAACTCTTCTCTCCTCTTTTCACAATTATTTTTCTGAACCATTTGAGTGAAAGTTTGAGACTGTGCTTACTTATGCCTCAACAAATTCTTGTGTTTTTCTTGAGGACAGAAGTATTTTCTTATATAATTGTATTGTAGTCATCAAACATGCCTCATTAAAATTTCATTGGTTGTCCCCAGATAGTGTTTACAGGTGTTTTTCCTTGTTTGAGAACAAATTTGGAGTCAGGTTATTTGTATCTACTCATAATTTGTATTTGTATCTACTATTTGTATTTGTATCTATTTGTATACTATTGTATTTCTATCTACTCTTTTCTTTTAAATCATTGATCCTTTTTATATTAGCTGCTTTAAAGTGCTTCTCTGCTAATTGCAACATCTGGGTAATATTGATATCTACTGATTTATTTGCCCTTTCACTATGTCATATTTTACTTTTTATTTGCACTTTTTATTTGTAGAGTTCTTTAATCTAAATTTTTTTTTGTTTTTATTTGTGTTCCTTTTCATTAGTTATTTTTTTTAAAAAAATATACTACAAGTTAATTGTTTTAGAAAATTTTTCCTCACTTTGGGCTTGTTTGATATTTTTTGTAATTATATTCAAGTTATGCCTTTTTTGGCATGTTTACTACTGATGTTGTACCTTCAATTTTTTTAAAGGCACATGATATTCTTTTTCAGATTGGAAATTTAGGTTAAATGTTTTGGTAAAGTTATTATTCTTTAATTTTCTGAACTATAAAATTATTTTTCTCTTTGTGCTTAATATGTAATTAATGGGGAGTTATGTTGAGACTGTGGACATATTCTGTTCCTCTTCAAATTTTCGTCAACTAGTTTTAAAATCCATCGGTGATTTTCTAACTCCGTTATTAACTTTGCCTTTATTAGCTATAAAGGTATTGTAGGAAGATGTATTTCCTTCTCTGTGTTTGCTTATTTACTTATCTATGTATTTATTTATAACAATTCAAACTCTAATTATTTTATTCAATAGGATAGAATATATTACTATCATTTATTTCAATACTTTCTCAAATTGTCTCAATTTTGGCTAGTGAGAAACCCCTATGAGTTGGCTACTATGTCATTTTCAAAAATATGTTTGACTCTTTAATAATTTCCAAATTTTTAGAACAAGAAAGGATATTGTAAGCTCTTGTTATACCTCCCTTATCACTGCTCCAAATTCAGCTATTTATCCGAGGAGACCTAGTTCCTTTTAGTAGAGGATGGTACATAGAAAATAAATATCTGGGCATTGGGTATGCTCACATCTGTTTTTCATTACCTTTTAACCTTCTTGGTCAGCAGAGTTAAAAATTCATATCGCATATGCACATACATGTATCACATTTATTTATATACCCATTCATTTAAATTTCCATATTTAAGACATGAACATACAGTGATAACTCTAATTCCAATTAAACACTATGAAGTACATCTTGGTGTATTTATAAGCTGCTTTCCTATGTGCTCAAGCCCAGAATACACAGAAGTTTGTTTCACAGTTACTAAAGCATATACTGAAATAAATCTTCTAGCTGTATGACTATATTTTCTTTTAAATCATTGATCCTTTTTATATTAGCTGTTTTAAAGTACTTCTCTGCTAATTGCAACATCTGGGTAATATTGATATCTAGTGATTTATTTGCCCTTTGACTATGTCATATTTTACTTTTTATTTGCACGAGTAGCGTTGTTTTTACTTTACATTTGTATACTATGAATAATACATAATAGAAACTATATTCATTTCTTCTTTTCTGAAGGCTATCGAATTTTGTTATGGAAGGGATTTATGTAGCTGAACTCAAAACTATACACTATACCTTTCTGTGAGCAGCAGCTGAAAACAGGGTTCATTTTCTTTATATCTCCAGGAGTTGCTTTACTGTGCTGCCTGCATTCTTCACTACCCATGCCTAGTTCAATAGACATTCAGGTTTTAGGATAAAGTTTATATGCAGATTTTAGTGCTCAGTCCCTCTGAATTTCCTGTCTCCTAATGGTTGTTAGCTCCATATTCTGATTCTGTTTTATGAATTATTCAAGCCCAGAAGATTGAATATGCTCTCTTGAATTTAAAAAATAAAAAAGCCACATCTACAGAACAGCTCATGATGCAGTTCCCTTTCTTAAAGCACAGCTATACAACTCTTTCCTTTCTAGTTTTATTGCAGTGCCTTCAAAGTGAGTGATGTATATGTGTGTGTTTCAGGTTACCGGTTTACCTTACTGCCACACTTTCCAGCCAAAGACCACCAGGAACACCCTTGTAGTTGAACAAGTTGGGTTCATTATGCTGCGGGGAGTGAGAGTGAGCATTAAGGAGCACTGTGGGGCACCTCGGTTCCAGAGTGTTAGGTACTCACTACAGGATGTGTAACACGAGCTTGTGTTAGGTGGTGTTTTGGAGAGTTTCAGGAAGTGGATCTTTGCTCTGAATTGAATGTTTTCAAGAATTAGAGGTCATTGTGTGACCGTATATTAATAAATATTTTATAGATGAGGAAGGAAGACTAATGTGAAGGTCAAGCTGTAATTGCTACAGTAGCAAAGTCACTCATGTTAGTTGAATGATGGGAATACATAGTGTTAGGTTATTAAGTATGAAATGTCTGATTTCCTTAAATACTAAGTTTAACAACTGATATCTCTGACATTTCTCTTTGACACTTGCTTTATTTTTATTGCAAAGGTACATCCTCAGTCTTTAAAATGCATGTTTTGGCTTGCGATTATCTTTCAAAAATTTTTAAGAGCAATTTTTGTGAAACCATGGAAACATCAAAAATTCATGTTATTTCCCAATGTGAGTTCCGTCATGGAACCGATGCAGTGCAGACAGCTCGAAATACCAATGAAGTGTTTGGGAAGGATGTAGCTGATGAACAAATGCACAGTATGTCTATGGTTTGAGAAGTTCGTGTCTGGTGATTTTACTCTTGAAAATGAGCCACATGGGCTATCTGAGACAAAGGTGGATAATGAGCTAAAAACTGTAGTGGAAGCAAATCCATCTCGACCTATGCATGAATTAGCAGCAAGGTTTGATGTTACTGTTCCAACAGTATTGGACCACTTGAAACAAATGGGCAAGGTACAGAAGCTGGACAGATGGGTTCCGCATGAACTAAACAAGCTTTAGCAGAGAAGTTGTCTCGATGCCTTTCTTTGTTGTCATGTCATAAGGGCAAACCATTTCTACACCATATTGCTACATGCAATGAAAAATGGATTCTTTTTGACAATTTCAAGCATTCAGCACAATGTTTGGATAAAGATGAAGTAAGTGCCAAAACACAGTCCAAAGCCGAATTTTCACAAAAAAAAAAAAAAAAATGGTATCTGTTTAGTGATCAGCACTGGTGGTGTTCACTATGGCTTCGTGAAACCTGGTTAATTGATTACAGCAGATGTTTATGCAACCAACTGGAGGAAATGATGAGGGTGCTTGCGATGAAGCAGCTGAGATTTGTGTACAGAGACAAGCCAATCCTCTTACAAGACAATGCTCTACCACACACTGCACAAACAACGCTGCTTGACGTACAGAGGCTGGACGTGGAAACTCTCTGTCATCCACCATATTCACCAGACCTTGCACCAACTCACCACCACTTCTTCCAGGCTTTGGACCACTTCTCATACGGAAAAATACTCAATTCTCAACAAGATGTGGAAAAGGCCTTTTGCGATTTCATCGCCACTTGCTCTCCAGCTTCTACGCTGCTGGCATAAACAAGTTGCTGTCAAGTTGGAAAAACTGTGTCGATAGTTTAGGCACACACTTCGGTCAAGTGTACTGCTTCTTGTTTGAGGTATAACTACACTTTTGATTTGAAATTAGACATTTCATATTTAATAACCTAAAACTCTCATGGCCTGGACAATGTTTGTTTTCTCTCTGTGTGTCCAGACATGATTTGCAGAGTGGACTTGCTTCTTTTTCTTAGTCTTTTGTGGTCACAGAGTGGCTTTGCCTGATGTTAATGTTCCATGAAACTGTTTATGTTCAACAGGCGGGCACCCTGCGTGCAGGGCAGCTTTTGCCAGCTCCAAGGCCTTGATGATAATATGTGGCCTTCAGCTGAATATCAGAGGCTAGTTTTGTCCATTTTTCTTTCCCTCTTTGGCCAAAGGTGGAAAAGGCCTGGCTACAGAAAATTGCTCTGAGACATTCAGACTTTCATCATTGCTGAGATTTTGCTGATTAAGAGGTTTAGACGACATACGTTGTCTATGTCAGTATATGTAGTTGACCTAGGGTTAGCCTTTCCTGCCCCTCTTGGTTTGTCAAATTCTCTAATCTAGCAATTGTCATGTGATAGCATTTTAGATTCCAGACAGGAAACATGGGCCAAATAAAAATATTATGTTATAGTGTGTACTAACCATATAAGCAGAGACTCACATTAATCCAACAGTAAGCCTTAAATGATATACCTAATGCTAACCCTACAGCATATCATTAGTAATTATTTTTGTTAATTAATCTGACTTTGACCCTTAAAAATCTTAATTTTTAAGATTGCCCAAAAGGTGAACAGATGTTTAGATCAATTTAAGTGATGTATTTAAAGGGAGATTTTTGTTCTTGTTTTTTTATTGGCTAAAATCAGTTAAATGTATGCATTTCTAGATTCTGTCTTGTGACATATTATTCAGGAAATTTGCATTGGTAGATTCACAGATTTTATTCAAATTTCATCAGTTCTGCATGCATCTCTATGTGTGCGAGGAGGTAGGGGCAGGTGTTGTGTACTGAATTGCCACCTTAATAGTATTGAGTTTTCCAATTGATGAACATAGAATGTCTCTCAATTTATTTTGGTCTATAATTTTTCTCAGCCAGATTTGCTTGTTTTCAGTGTTCAAGTGCCATGTTTCTTTCATTAAATATATTCCTAAATATTCTATTTTGAGGCTATTATAAACAGCCTAGCTTTCTAAATTTCATTTTTACATTGTTCATTACTTGTCTATAATAATTATAACAAAACTACAAACAATGTTTTTGTGTTGATCTCGATCTTTTGTATTGTGTGACCATCCTGGACTTGTGTGTGTGTATGTGTGTGTGTGTGTGTTTCTTAGCATTTATGTCTAGGATCATCTCACCTTCAAGTAAATTTTCAATTTATTCTTTTGTAACAGGGATGCCTTTCATCTCTTTTTCTTGCTTGACTGAACTGTCTAGATTTCCATTAAAATGTAGTATTTGAACTGGAGAAAGAAGAAACATGTTCTCATTCCTAGTTTTATGGAAAATATTTAGCTTTTCACCATTAAGTTTATTCTTAGCTGGAGGGTGTTTTTAGATGCTCCTCATCTGATACAAGTTCCCTTCTAAACTTAGTTTGTTGAGAGGCTTTAGTCCTGAAAGGTGGTCTCATTTTTTCAAATGCTTTTCATTCATCTACTGACATAATTTTATGTTTTTTTGTTTTTTATTCTATTTATATAATACATTAAATCAATAGATTTTCAAAAGTTGAACCAACCTTAGGTCATGTTTTTGGTATCCACATGAAAATCTCTGGCTTTTAATTGGTTGTTTAGACCATTCCAATTAAAAGTGATTATTGATACATTGCACTTATATCTACTATCTTCAAATAACAATTATATAACACAAGAATAGTCCCTCTTCAAATAACACTAATGCTGCTTCATGCGAAGTGCAGGTGTGTTATTATAGAGTGTCCTAGTTCTTCCATTCAGTCCCTCGTGACATTGCTGTTAATCATTTTGCTTATGCAAATGCTAAAAACACCTGATATATTCTTACCATTATTGTTTCAAGCAGACAGTTGCCAACCAAGAGTTCAACCAAGAGTAAGAAAAATAAAAGAAATTTTACTTTCATGTATTTATTTTCTGACACTCTTCCTTTCTTTTGTAGATCCAAGTTTCTGACCCATCTCGTTTTCCTTCTGCCTGAAGAAGTTCCTTTAGTATTTCTTACAGGGAAGATGTTGGAAGTGAATTATTTCCATTTGTTACCATTCATTTTTTTCTCTGTGCTTGCTGCTTTTACTCAAGCGCTGCTGGGTGTGGCTTTCTTGCCCTACACACCCACCTGAGAGAAATTCGTCTGCGGTGGAACTTGCTGGGCACTGCTCTGGGACAGGATGGCACTGAGATTTGAGAGGGGATGGGATCCGACTCAGGGAAGCCCACAAGCCTCCGCTTACGCCCACCTGGTTTCACAGCAGCTTTTCATGAAGAAATTCTTCTCAATTTATTGTTTGCTTTTGATTAATATTCATAGCCCCGGAATAGTTGTTTTTGACAAATTGGCCTGGTTTTATACTTGTTTCGAAGAGAGCTGATTTGCCTATACCTGCTCTCTCTCTCTCTCTCTCTCTCTCTTAGAGCTTCCTTACTTAGATTTATCTACACAGTTTTACTTTGGTGTGTGATTTATCACAAAATCCAGCACTGATCCATGAAAAACACCCTTGCCTACTAGGAATGGAAGGGAATTTCTTTAATCTGACAAAGCCGCATAGACTGTGCACTGCTGCAGTCTTCCATCTAGGATGTATTCTGCTCAATGTAAAATGTTAAGTTTTCATCTGTTTTGGTCCAATACTGCTGGTAATGAATTTTCTTAACTGTTGTCTGAAAATGCCAGGACCTCATTCTGGAGGGTATTTTCTCTGCAGACAGAGTAGGGAAATGGCAGGTCTTTTCTTTCACCTTTAAAGACACCATTCAGTAGGCTTCTGGTTTTCACTTATTTTTGTTGGAAAGTCAGTCTTCAGTTATATTATTGTTCTTTTTTGCTCAGGGTTATTTATGTCCTGGTTACTTTTATGATTTTTCCTGTGGTTTACAGCCCTATCAATATGATATATCTTGGTGGTTTATTTTCATGTTTATTGCATTAAATGTTTCTTGAGTGCAGGTTTCAGAATTTTGTCAGTTTTGGGCCCATATATTAAGTTAAAAGGGAAACCCAGTAAAACCAGTAATAAGATAAATTTATTATTTTTTTTAGGATAGAATAAGCTTGGATTTGATTT
The DNA here is from genome assembly GCA_008750895.1 of Mirza zaza. NCBI lineage: Eukaryota > Metazoa > Chordata > Mammalia > Primates > Cheirogaleidae > Mirza > Mirza zaza. The sequence goes on along the minus strand of VSMD01011233.1, from coordinate 33,483 downwards.
TGTTTAATGACCAAAGAAAATGAAGGAATCACAAAAAAGTAATCAGGCTAACTAGGAAATAAGAACTAGTTCATAATTATTAAAATATTCAATTATTATTAATAATTTAGGCAAGGCCCTCAAATTTCTCGCTGTTTCAGAATTAATTGCTGACATTCTTTTGCAAACCTTGAATACTTTATTTTTTTTAATCTATTTTTGAATACTTTATTTAAATCTGTTTGTTGTAGAAAGCATATTCTAATATTTCTCTAAATTAGAATTAATCATTTTTATTTATGGATCAATTATAGAGATCTGCGGTGTGGAAAATTAATATGTAAATATACATCTACAGACATATTTACAGGGAAATTGGCCACTGTAATTTATGTCACCATAGATGACGACCGCTGCATTGCCCTGGAATATCCACATGATCATGACCAGAGTGCGCTCATGTGGGTAAAAGATGGAACTGTTTGTGATGCAAATAAAGTAAGTAGTTTTTTTCCCCACATAACTTTCTAATATTTCATACTATGTTCTTTTCTTTTTTCTTTTTTCTATGCCATGCATTTGTATTAAGAAGCAAAATAGAGATTGGTATTATATTTATTATTGTATTATTATTTTTATTAATATTTTAATATTATTATTTTATTATTATATTTATATATAAAATACTTATTTTTATATATCTTGAGTATTTCCTCACATTCTTTTTTTAATATTTTTTTTATTTTGGCGTATTATGGGGATACAAGTGTTAAGGTTACATATATTGCCCATGCCCCCCACCCCCCTCATACTATGTTCTTAAATGACACATACTTAATATTTTCACTCAGAATTAGGTATACATTCAATAGAGAAAAATTGAAAATAAGAACAAATTTTAAAAGAATAAAATATAACCTGTAATTGAAATTTCATTGACTATTTAGTACTTTTCTCATGGAAGTTATGTGTATTTGCTGAATAGAGATTCACACTATTCACTAATTGTACTTATATTATTTGTTTTTATTTTTAAATATTAAGGGGGTACAAATACTTTTGTTACCTGGCTGGCGTCAGAGCTATAATCGTGTCCATCACCTGAATAGTGTTCATTGTACCCTTTAGATAGGTTTTTGTCCCTCCCCTTCTCCCTCCACCCCTCTGTGATTTCCAATGATTTTTACTTCCCTCTGTGCACGTGTGCCCCTTGGTTAGTTCCAGTTTAATAGAGAGTATATGTGGTGTTTGTTATTCAATTCTTGAGATACTTTGCTTAAGATAATGGTCTCCAATTGCTTCAAAATTGTGGCAAAGGTATTAATTCATCCTTTTTATGGCCAAGTAGTACTCCATGGTGTATATGTACTACATTTTATTAATCTACTCATGAATTGACGGGCATTTGGGTTGATTCCAGATCTTTGCAATTGTAAATTGTGACGCAATAAACATTTGAGTGTAGGTGTCTTTTTGATAAGATGACTTCTTTTCCTTGGATACGTTCCCCAGTAAGGGGATTGCTGCATCCAATGGTAGGTCTACTTTCAGTTCTTTGAGGACTCTTCATGCTGTTTTCCATAGAGGGTGCCCTAATTTGCAGTTCCACCAACAGCATATAAGGTTCCTTTCCTCTGAATCCATACCAACATCTATTGTTTGGGGTTTTTTCAATAAAAGCCATTTTAACAGGGGTAAGGTGATATCTTATTGTGGTTTTAATTTGCATTTCCCTGATGATTAGGACATTGAGCATTTTTTATATGTTTTTTGGCCATTTCTATCTTCTTTTGGAAAACTTCTGTTCATTTCTTTTGCACACTTTTTCATGGAGTTGTTTGGTTTTTTTTTTCTTGCTAATTTATTTAAATTCCTTGTAGATTCTGTATATTAGCCCTTTATCAGATATATAGTTTGTGAATATTTTCTCCCATTCTGTAGGTTGTCTGTTTGCTCTGTTTATTACTTTCTTAGTTGTGCAGAAACTTTTTAATTTCATCAATGCCCATTTCGTTATTTTTGTTGCTGCTATAATTGACATTGAGGTCTTAGTCATAAATTCTTCGCCTAGGCTGATATCTAGAAGAGATTTCTCTATGTTTTCTTCTAGAATTCTTATGGTTTCATGCCTTACATTTAAAGCTTATATTCATCTTGAATTAATTTTTGTGAGTGGTGAGAGATATGGGTCCTGTTTCATTCTTCTGCATGTGGCTATATCCAGTTTTCCCAGCACCATCTATTGAATAGGGTTTCTTTTCCCTAGTGTATATTGCTGTGTGCTTTGTCAAAGATCAGTTTTTGTATGTAAATGGTTTTATATCTAGGATCCCTGTTCTGTTCTATTGGTCTATGTCTCCATTTTTGTGCCAGTACCATGCTGTTTGGGTTACTATAGACTTGTAGTGTACTTTCAGTTCTCATAATGTGATGCATCCTGATTTGTTCTTTTTGCTTAAGATTGCTTTGGCTATTCAGGCTCTATTCTGGTTTCAAATGAAACATATAATTATTCTGCATCTGTGAAGTATGATGTTGGTATTTTGATGAGGATTGCATGGAATCTGTAAATCACTTTGGGCAATACAGACATGTTAACAATGTTGATTCTACCAATCCATGAGCATGATGTGTTTTTCTATTGGTTGTGTCCTTTGTGATTTCTTTCCTCAGTGTTTCATAATTCTCCTTATAGAGATCTTTCACGTCCTTTGTAAAGTATATTTCTAGATATTTTATTTTCTTTGTAGCTATTGGAATGGTATCGAGCTTTTCATTTGACTCTCAGCTTGACTGTTATTTGTGTGTAGAAATGCCACTGATTTGTGTACATTATGTGTCCATCCTGAGACTGTACTGAATTTATTCATCAATTCCAGGAGTCTGTTAGTGGAGTCTTTGGAGTTTTCTAGATATAAGATCATGTCATCAGTGAAAAGAGATAGTTTAACCTCCTCTTTTTTTATTTGGATGCCCTTTATTTTTTTTCTCTTGCCTGATTGCTCTGGCTAGGACTTCCAGAACTATGTTGTATAGAAGTGGTGACAGTGGGCACCCTTGTCTTGTTCCAGTTCTGAAGGGGAATGCTTTCAACTTTTCCTCATCCAGTATGATGTTGGCTTTGGGACTGCCATATATGGTTTTTATAATTGTGAGATGAGTTCTTTCTATACCTAGTTTGTTCAAGGTATTTATTGTGAAAGGATGCTGGATTTTGTCAAATCCTTTTTCTGCATCTATTGAGATGATCATATGGTCTTTGTCTTTTCTTCTTTTTATGTGGTCAATGATATTTTTTTATTTACATATGTTGAAACTATCCTTGCATCCCTGGGATGCAGCCTGCTTGGTCATGGTGGATTCTTTTTTAAATGTGTTTATTTGGTTTACTAGTATTTTATTGAGGATTTTTGCATCCATATTCATAAGGGATATTGGTCTGTAGTTTTTTTTGTTGTTGTGTCCTTTCCTGGCTTTGGTATCAAGGTGATCCCAGCTTTATAGAATGAGTTATTGAGGATATTCTCCTTTTAGATATTATGGAATAACAGGTGCCAAATATTTTTTGTAGGTCTGTTAGAATTCAGCTGTGAATCCAACTGGTCCAGGGATTGTTTTTTTTTTTTGAAGACTTTTTATTACTGCTTCAATCTCCCTGCTTGTTATTGGTCTGTTCTGAAGTTATGTTTCTTCCTGCTTGAGTCTTGGAAGATTGTGTGTTTCCAGGAATTTGTCCATTTTCTCTTCATTTTCTAGTTTGTGTAGAGATTTTTATAGTGTTTACATGATATTTTGTATTTCTTCATATCAGTTGTAATATCTCTTTTTTCATTTCTGATTGAACTTATTTGGGTCCTTTCTCTTCTGTTCCAGGTTAATCTAGCAAAAAGTCTTTCAATTTTTGTTTATCTTTTCATAGAATCAACTTTGTGTTTGATTGATCTTTTATATTATTTGTCCTCCATTTAGTTTAGTTCTTCTCTGACATTACTTATTTCTTTTCTTCTGCTGGCTTTGGGTTTGGTTTGCTCTTCCTTTTCTAGTTCCTTGAGGTGAGTAATTAGATTGTTAATTTGTGATCTTTCTTTTTGATGTAGGCATTTAAGGCTATGAATTTTCCCCTTAGTACTGTTTTTGCTCAATCCCATAGATTTTGATAGCTTGTATCTTGTTTGTCATTCAGTTCAAGGAATCTTTTGATTTCCATCACTCATAAGGATGTATTTGTAGCATATATTTGGTAAGGACCTTTGGCTTTGCTTGTGGGTGCTTTGTTGGGGGTCTAGGTTACGGATGGATGTCTTGGTTATAGGTATTATTAGTGTGGTGGTTTTCTCACTTGCTAGTTATTTGTAGGCTATGGCAGTGGTATGCTATGTGTGTGGTCAGATTCCCTATCTTTTGTTGGTGGGGGAAGATGGAGGTCTTTGGAATCCTTTCTCTTTCCCCAGCCCTGTGGTCTTCTTAACAGCATGAATCATATTGGGATATCCAATTTAATCTCTGAGACAGTTGGTGGTGCTTCTGGGTAAGAGTCAGCCACACTCTGTGTGATTGAGTCAGTAAATGTTCTAAAAGGCTGTACGAATTGACATCCCTGCTAGGAGATGGTGCTTGCTAGAAAGAACCAGTTATAGTTTTGTCTTGGGGACCCATGACCAGCCCCTCTAGCCCCACAGGGGAAGCACTTTAATGCCACCAGCAGAGCCCTGGTGCTCCCAGGGGTGCTCCCAGAGCTGGCAGAGGCCTGGAGCTCCCAGGACACTCCTTATTTTCCATGACAACAGAGGTGGGTGTGGGATTGAGGCTGGGCAGGGCTGGGTTGGGTGAGCCTGCCTTCAGCTCCACAAAATCTGGTAAAGTAGTTGTCTCTGCTGGAGTCAAAGGTTCACTCCTAGGCCACCAGGGAGGGGCTGAGGTGGCCCCATCCAGCCAGAAAGTCTGCTTGTGGGGGAGGGGCCATCTCAGATTCACAATGTGGCTGCCAGGAGAGGTTTCCCTCTTCTCCTTCTTGCCCTACGCCATGGTCTCCCTCTGGCACCTGCCAGCAGCCAGGAGCTCAAACTAGCTGAGCTCCCCCATGATGGTGCTGCAGGCTGGGAGGTTCCCTGTCCAGGATCCTGCCCTGAGCCGAGAGCTTGTCCTTCCTGTGGGGGGCAAGGGGGCTCCACAAGTGCTCTGTGCCTGGGACCTGCACTGAACTCTATTTAGAGTTCTGCCCATTCGGGCTACCTTTTGTCCTGAGATTAGTTCACAAATCTCCCCTCCATGCCCCAGAGCAACATAAGCAAATCCTGGGGGTACAGAATATTGCCTGTGGGCCTGTCCCCAGGTCCCTAAAGATTAATCCCTAACTGTGCCTGGGAGAGAATCGTGCCAGGCAGTGCTTAAGCAGGATGCTCGGGTAGGTTTGATGTCCCTCTGCTTCAGGGTGTGCCCTGCTCTGATGGTGTCACTGGGCAAGCAGCACCTGAGAGGGCCAGCAAGCAGGGAGCCCATAGACCAAGAAATCCTTGGTCTGCTGCAAGTCTTTAAGAGGAAAGGTGTGAGCCCTGCTCTCTGTGGAACCCTCAGTGTGGCGAGCACACCAACAGAAGGGAAATAGTCACTTCTCAGAGTCGTGGCTTAATTGTCCTTCTCAGGGACAGTGGGTGGAGGAAGGGATGGAGAGGAAAAGAGTTTGAATGGAGGAGAGCTAGCACTCTGGTTGCCCCTGTCCCTCTCTCCAGAAGGCAACCTACCCAGAATGTCTAAGCTCTGGGGTCATGCAGATCCCCCATGACCAACCAGCCCCTGTGGCTCCCACAGTTTGGGCTGGAGTTGGCAAATGTTTCTGTGGAAATGAGCAAGACCAAAACTGAGGGGTTGAAGCCCCCTGCGGAGGACAAAGGTGTATGCTGGGTAAAGAAGCAGTATGTCGCCTGCCGTGTCTGCTGGGGTCTGTGATGACAGGAAGCCACCCCAAGGGGGCTGGCAGCTTGGCGCTCTGTCCTTAAGAAGCTCCCAGTTCACTGCTGGCAGTAGCTCCTGGGCTTGGGAGGGTGGAAAGGATCTCCAGCGGTTTGGGAGCCTGCTGACTGCCAAGGATGCGAAGGAGGAAGAGACAAACCAGACACCTACCAATTTTTGCTGGGCTCCAAGCCTCTCGGGTTGATTTCTGCCAATATCTTGCTCCTTCTTGTTCTTCTCACCTTCTTCCAGTGGAATTTCTGGTAGGTTGTGGCACTTTTCCCTTGTAATTACACATGATCCGTGCTTTGTTTTGTTTTTCTTTTTTATCTAAAACATTTCGTTCTTTCTGAGATGATTTGGCAGCTGATGTCTCTGATCGGACATCTTGAAAAAAGCCTTGTTTTGTACCCTGTATTTTATTAAATTATCTCACATTACATAGAGAGTACTTCTAATGTCATAAATTATCTTTTGATATAATTTTTTAAAAATATGTGTTAAAATAATGTATGCCCATTTACTGATGAAAGAATAAAAAATTCACAGAGTAAAGTGAAAATCAACCCAGGTCACATTTCTGAGATAAATTACTCTTTCTATTTTTATGAACCTTTCATTAACTGTTTATGTATATATTAATACATATATACAAAGATGTAGAATATTTATCTAACTGTATATTTTTATAAAAACATTCCATTCTCTTATCTTACCTTTCCTATTATGTCATTCAATATGGTACCTAAGCATATGTGTCAACATTTTTGCCTTCTAGATTTTTCTATTATATGGAATATGCAATACTTATATGCATACACATATATACACAGGAAAGATCAAGCTCAAATTAGTCTCAGGTCCAAATATAAAGACTCTCTGGTCCACTAAGTAACAGAATATAGTAAACCACTCATTGAAGAAAAGAAGGACAGGCAAAATATAGTTGACTTGAGAGCATAAGATATATATTTATTATTATTTTTTTTATTTCAGCATATTATGTGGGTACAAATGTTAAGGTTACATATATTGCCCATGCCCCCCTCCCCGCTCCCACCTGCCTGACACCTGATAAATGTTATTCCGATCTGTCCACTTAAGTGTTGATCTGTTAATACCAATTTGCTGGTGAGTACATGTGGTGCTTGTTTTTCCATTCTTGAGATACATCACTTAGTAGAATGGGTTCCAGGAGTGCATATGATATTTTGGTGAATTAAGAGTAAGTTAAGGGCTGGGCACGGTGGCTCAAGCCTATAATCCCAGCACTCTGGGAGGCTGAGGCAGGCAGATGGCTCAAGGTCAGTAGTTCGAAACCAGCCTGAGCAAGAGCAAGACCGTGTCTCTACTGAAAATAGAAAGAAATTAATTGGCCAACTAAAAATATAGAGGAAAAAAATTAGCCGAGCATGGTGGCGCGTGCCTGTAGTCCCAGCTACTCTGGAGGCTGAGGCAGCAGGATTGCTTGAGCCCAGGAGTTTGAGATTGCTGTGAGCTAGGCTGACGCCACGACAACAGAGTGAGACTCCATCTCAACTACAACAACAAAAAGAGTAAGTTTAAAACCATGTTTAACCAAGTATAAATGAAATCTACTAATTTTTTCACAGATTAATCGTATATCATTATGAGTATATACATATCTAAATAATATTCTTTTTATTTGATGATTAAGGAACCATTTGGCATACAAATTGCAGTTCTGCTACAACCTAACTTTGCTAATATTCACTTAGAAAATTAGAAAGCAAGAAACATGCAAACACAAAAGTTGTCACCATGTATTCTCACGCGAGAACTCAGTCATTTTTAAAACTTTGTGATGCATTCACTTGTATGAAATTTGGTTTGAAACATATTCACCAAACCAGTGCCCAAGACTGTCTTTAATTTTTACCTCTACGTTATTTCTAAGCGGCGTAACGTAGGCTATATGGGATAAGAACTTCACAGGAAGCAAGAACCGCCAGGAGTGGCTTACATAGTGTATGGTTTCTTTCATTCCACAGTGCAAAATAATTTTGGGGGTTGTTCAGCCAGGGAAGTTATGGGGCTCCACTGTGTCATCAATGATCCGGACTCAGTCCAGTTTCCAGCTACAGATCTTTTATCATGAGCCTCTTCTTTCAAGATGGTTGACTGGCACTCCAGCTATGTCCACATTTCAGGTGGATGATTGGAAAGAGCTAAGGACATGAAGGGTGCCTGCCACCTTCATTCGCCACAGTTAGTGAGCAGGTTGACCTGGCCGCCACTACTCTGCCACGGTGTTCATGACAAAGGTGATGCCCCATCCAGGGGATATCTGTCTCAGCAGCTTTAAAACATGCTGCTGGTCCTCATTAAAAAATAATGCGCATAACGATTGCTAGAGAAGCTTTTCTGATCTGCAGTAGGAAGACAGACGGGCTGAGTAGAGATCTTGGAGAGGTGTCACCCGAGTGGTGGCCACAAAAGTTTGTGTTCACATATATCGTATATTTGTAAATAATGATCAAATTAGCTGCACGTGGAGCGATTAATTTCTAGGTGTTCTGCAAACTAGAGTGTCACTGTTTTTGAAATACCTCATATATAAAGGTTCCATTGGATTCAAATGAATGCATCATAAGAAATTTCAGAATTCCTTTTGTGAATAAAGACAAAGCAAAAGATATTGGGTCGTCTATATATTGTTTCAATTCTCAGATATTAGTGGTTAAGTGTGTAAAAAAAAAAAATAGTTTTAAATGTCATCACCTACTTTTACATAGTTATTCCTAGAAGGAATCTAACAGAGGATTTGCAAAGATTTGTATTTCAAAGTCTTGATCTGGAAATTCAAATTGAAATCATAAGCATAAAATACAATGTGAAAATGTTTTGTCCACTGAAATAAGCACAAACAGCTGTTAAAATATTTGAAAATTACCAGGGTAGGAAAAACAAATGCATGACTCTGAGGGAGCAACTGAAGAGGCATAACTGAAGGAGGTATGTGAAGGAAGCCAGCAAGCCCGACCAGTTGCCATCATTTTCACTTTCTGACATTCCCACTCCATCAGGGGACACATGAAGAACATGACATCACCAGCAAAAAACAAACGATGATGATAATTGTGGATACCTCAATACTTTGGTTTTATTTATTTTTTCTTTAGTAAGAGACTTAAAAGCTTAATAATATGAAAGGATCTTTAAAATGTGGGCAAAATAATTTTATTTGCCTCTGAAAATTATCACCATGAATGGAAAAGAGGAACTGGTTTTGAAATACTAAAACGTAAACCATGTGCATGTTTATATAAAAGAATGAAACCCTGAAGATACACACAAACCAGTATATCACACTGCTGATGGAAATGAACAAGATTATTGAAAGTGACCTGGTTGGAACCAAAACACCACACCAATTTTGCTAAAGGCACCCCAGCCGCAATCATTTAATGGTCAAAGTGTACAGCATTTACATCTGTATTCCTTGAGGATATCCTTTTACTTATCATTTTGAAAATAATAATCATTTTATCACGAAATTCATATTATAAAGTTTATGTATTTTTTTGTTTAAAATTTAATTTATTTAATTGTAACTTTCTCTACTTTTATTTTTAATAATGGCTGTGTCCAGTGACTAGATTATGAAATTCCTGAAAATTTAGCAATTGGCTCTCACAAGCCAGTTACAAGCTGGCTCCAGCACAGCTGGAGGGGCTTCTTTTTTATTTTATAAAAGTGTTTTTATTAAGAAACATAAATTCCATAGTGTGAATAATTTCATATTATGAAATAGTTTTTATTATATATGTACTTTAAATGTTATTTCTATCCGTGTTGACTTGATTTATCATGTGTTTTATTCACAGCGAATCCCTTTATTTTTTATTTTTTATCATACCTATTTAAGGCATACAATATGCTCTTGTGATATACATGTACATAATAAAGTGATTACTACATTTCATCAAATTAACCTGTCCTCCCCTTTCCACAGTTACCTTTTGTATCTATGTGTGTGTGGTTAAGAGAACCTGAAATACACTCTCAGCAACTATCATTAACTATAGCCTTTATGCTGCACATTATATCTCTGGACTTACTCATCCAGTATAGCTATGTAGGTATGCCTAGCACTAATTCTCCACATTTCCTCCCCCTCCCCGCCCCTGGTAGCTACTGTTCTCGTTTCCGTTTCTATGTACTCAGCTTTTGTTTTTCAGCTTCCACACATAAGTGAGATCATGCCGTGGTCTTCTTTCTGTGTCACCATTATTTCACTTAGCATGATGTCCTCCAGATACATCTAATGCATTTCACACGGCAGTATCCCCTTCTTTTTTAGTGCTGAATAATATTTTATTTGACAGATAGGTAGATGGATAACTACAGCTTCATTTTCCATTCATCTGTTCGTGGACACTTAGGTTGTTTCCATATCTTGATATCGTGGCTAATGCTGCAATGGACATGAAAGTGCAGATATTTCTACAAGGTGCTGATTTTTTTTCCTTTGGGTATAAACTCAGTGGAAGGATTGCTGGGTCATGCGGTAGTAGTATTTTTAATTTTTTGAATAACCTCCATACTGTTTCCCATAATGGCTAGATCAATTTACATTCCCACCAACAGCATACAGGAGTTCCCTTTTCTACACATCCTTGCCAGCGCTTATCTCTTGTCATTTTTATCATAACCATCCCCATGATCAAAAATAGGTGAGGAGTAATATCTCCTTTTGCACTGTACAGCTGGTGAGTGATATCAGGCACCTTTTCATATACCTGTGGGCCATTTGTATGTCTTCTTTGAGCAATGCCTATTCGTGTCCTTTGCCCATTTATTAGTCAGGTTTTATTTTTGCCATTGAGTTTTAAGACTTGTTTATATATTTTGGATGTTAACCCCTTTTCAGATATGTGGTTTGCAAATATTTTCTCCCAGCCCATAGGCTGGCTTTTCCTTGCATTGGTGTTTCCTTTGCTGTATGGGAACGTTTTAGTTTGACATAGTGCCACTTGCTTATTTTCGCTTTTGTTGCCTGTGCTTTAAGTGATATCCAAAAATTTATGGCGAGGCCAATACAGAGGAGCTTTCGCCCTTTGTTTTCTTCTAGGAGTTTTACAGTGTCAGTTCTTATGTTTAGGTCTTCAATCTATTTTGAGTTTATTTTTGTGTACGAAGTTTGAGTTTATTTTTGTGTAGAAGATAAAGGTCCAGTTTGATTCTTTTGCAGGTGGATAGTTTTCCCAACACCATTTAATGAAGCCACTGTCCTTTCCTGACTCTGTCTTCTCGGTGCCCTTGCCCAAAATTAGTTGACCATATATGTTTGGGTTTATTTATGGGCTCTCTGTTCTTCTAATCCCTGTACTGTGTGGATTAAATAAATGTCCTGTTTTATCTTAATCATGGGGAAAATCAATGCATTCAGACTATGCTTTTATCATATACTACGTAAATCAATACTCTATTTTTTAACATATCCTTGGCTGATGTGGGTAACAATATGTACTAGTCTCATAACATGAGTTTGGTCATTTTACCTATTGTCCTAGTCTCCAAAGCACTGAATATGATATACAGACTATTTTTGTTGTAAATATACACAATTTAAAATTTATTACTTTAATCATTTTTAAGGGTATAGTTCAGGAACATTAACACCTTCACATTATTGTACAACCATCGCCACTCTCCATCTCTAGAAACTTTGCATTATCACAAACTGAAACTCTCTATCCATTAAAAAAAAAAAAAATAACTCCCAATGATCCTTTCTCACACCTCTGCTAACCACTGTTATATCTTCTATGATTTTTTATTAATTTTCTCCGAATTTATTCAGAAGTAGAACCACAGAAGATCTGTCCTTTTGATTCTGGCTTCTTTCACTTAGCATAGCGTTTTCAGGGTTTGTTGAAAACAGAGCATTTGAAAAAAACTGACACTTTGCCTAGTATTTGTAGGCTGCCTCTGCTCTGGGGAAGTTCTTTACTAATTTCTTGGATATTATTTGAGCCTTGGAGTCAGCTTGCAAAGAAACCTTAGGGTCTTCTCAGGTCCTTTCTGATCATGCATCTTTCTGGGCTTGTGTATGGCTTTTTTTTGATTCCCTAAATACAGGGTTAATTTTTAAAATGTAATATTTTCCCAAAGAGCCTCATCCCACCTTTCCTTGGGTTCTTAGATGGTCTTTCATGTGCCACCACCCATAATCTCTTGCCCCAGGTGTCTACAAGTCTTAGTCTCCCTGCAACTTCTGCTAGCAGTATCTACTGCTGCTCCCCATCTGAGATTCAAGTTAGGCAAATCAGAGACCAGTCCTTACGGCAGCTATCAGACAGGTTAGAATGCTGCTGGTAAAGTTTGTTCTGCTTTCATCCATTCAGGGGACGGGATTGGAAATTTAGCTGTTGTCTCCTGCAGAGCACAGCTGTACCAAGCTGGGAAGAAGTTTGGAAAGGTTAAACAAAAAATGCTGTGAATTTTTTTTTTTTTTTTTTTTTACCATTTTGATTATAACAGAACATTCTTGATTGAGCATTTTGTTGGTTGCAATAGAACTTTGATTGTTTCCATAGCTTCTATAAAGTTATTTTAGCCAGATTTTGTTTCCTATAACACCATTTTGCTGATATCACTCTCCAGACTATTTACTCAGAATTTGAAATAGCCCGTGTGCAACTCTGCCACCTGGTGTAGGGTGCACATGATCATTTAAATCTTAAATGTTTGGTCACCGATGGCCGCTGGAGGAATGCTGTCTTGTCTTCAGTTTCTGGCTACTAGTATGGAGTCACATTGTCTCATATTTTCTGAGTGTGAAGTTTGATATTTACTCTATCTCCCAGTGAGATCATGCCTCTAAAAATAAAAGAACATGTACAGATTTTGTTATTTTATTTAGCATTTTCAGTTCTGTATACGAGAATGTTTCTATAGGAACCTATTTTGCCTAGTAATGCGACAGGAGGCTGCATTATTATTCCGTTGTTAAAACTAATAAAAATAAATCAAATGCAAATCAAAACCATGATGAGGTATCATTTAACTCCAGTTAGAATGGTTTTTATCAAAAAGTCCCCAAAACAACAAATGTTGGCATGGATGCAGAGAGATAGGAACACTCATACGCTGCTGGTGAGACTGCAAACTAGTAGAACCTCCATGGAAGTTAATATTGAGATACCTCAAAGAACTCAAAGTAGAACTACCATTTGATCCAGCAACCCCACTACTGGGTATTTACTCAAATGAAAAAAAGACATTCTATAAAAAAAAGACATCTGTATTCAAATGCATAATTCACAATTGAAAAGACATGAAAACAACCTAAGTGTCCATCAACACATGAGTGGATTAATAAAATGTAGTATAGGTATACCATGGAGTACTACTCAGCCATAAAAAATGGTGAACTAATACCTCTCGTATTATCCTGAATGGAGCTGGAGCCCATTCTTCTAAGTGATGTATCACAAGAATGGAAAAACAAGCACCACATGTGCTCACCATTAAATTGGTACTAATCAGTCACCACTAATGTGCATATATGGGAAATAACATTCATAGGGTGTTGGGTAGGTGGCAGGGGAGGCAGAGATGGGTAAACTCACACCTAATGGGTATGGTGCATGATGTCTGTGGGTTGGGCAAAGGCAATATATTTAGCCAAAGTATTTGTACCACTGTAATATTCTGAAATTAAAAAAAAAATAGTTTGGTGAAGAACCATTGCCTTTTTAAATATAATATTACCTTATGTGGTAATAAATAACCTGTATGGCTTTGTAGTTAACTTATTATTTTGGATGGCATAGCATTTTTCCCTACCCTTCCTGCAAGATGCAACTGAAGTAAGAACTCTGCCCTAGGAATGTTAAAACAAAACAAAACAGGAACTCCATTGCAGTAAAAGGATGCCAATAATACCAAGAACTCCTTCTCAACTTCTATCTTCTATGGTCCAAATACTTTATTTAATGATTCTGATACTTAGGTTTATCTTTTCTTCTGAACAATAGCTCTGCAAATTATGTATCTAATTTCTCTGCCTAAGTTTTAAATAGGTGTCAAGGCATCATGCTAACAGAACAGATACATTTCTAGCTATAGCAGTACTACTCTACATCCAGAGCTAGAACTTTTATACTACTTCTATAGCCACCCAAAATAATCTGGCCCTCTATTTACTATTAGACTATTTTCTACTAAATCTTAAACAGAAGTATGTGTTGCCATAATTATCTGACACAATTAATAATGTAACTTTTCCATACTCAGTAATATTGAGCAAAACTATGTGGACAGATTAACTCTTTGACTTTAAAAATTACATTATGTTCTTATATTTTAAGAGGAAAAAAAAATCCCAAAGAAATATTGCCAGGCCAGCAAAGTGAGTTCAGTGGCTGAGGTGAGGTACCTGCATAACCCAATTCGGACCACTCTCCTCATCCTTTTTTTTTTTTTTTTTTTTTGAAGAAAAAGGTCCCCAATGCTGGAAGACCAGTTGGTCCCACTAAGAGTCACAAGCATCATTGGGATAAGTGTACCGACTGCTGTTGGGAGTGGTGTGTGGTGGAAAGTTACATGAAACTTCAGAACTGGGACAACCATTGGGCAGGAAAACTATGAGAATGCTAATGTCAGAAACCCCTGAACATGACCATTTGGTACCTGGTGACATTAGGCCAGTTGTTCTCAAATGTTGGACAGCCTAAGAATCATGCAGTATGGGGGCTGCACACTTAAGCAGATTCCCCACCACCCCAGTCCTCTGGAAAAAAGAGTGGGGATTCTAAAGGAAAAGTGAGTTTTATTGAACCTCACTCTTGAGAATTAAGAAACAGAATTTGAGCCGGGCGTGCGCCTGTCATCCTAGCACTCTGGAAGGCCGAGGCAGGCAGATCATTTGAGCTCAGGAGTTCAAGACCAGCGTGAGCAAGAGCAAGACTCTGTCTCTACTAAAAATAGAAAGAAATTAGGTGGACAATAAAAAAAATATATATAAAAAATTAGCGGGACATGGTGGCACATGCCTGTAGTTTGGATCGCTTGAGCCCAGAAGTCTGAGGTTGCTGTGAGCTAGGCTGACGCCACGGCACTCTAGCCCAGGCAACAGAGTGAGACTCTGTCTCAAACAAACAAACAAACAAAAAACCCAAAGAAATATTGCCAATATCTTTTAGCAAACTTTTTAATAAAAATATTTCCAATTACATGCTCTTTGCTTACCACCTGTCACTTTGAGCCTTTCTACAAGTGCATTAAGCATTTTTTTTTTCTGATTTGAACTATAGCATTATTTGGTATTGATTGAAATAGGTCTCTGATGATAATATATCTAAATGTTTGTGCTGCATGCTTAGCTTTCCTTATATCAGTTAATTTAACTACCACCAAGGGAATTAAACAAATTAGAGTCCTTGGTATCATTTACTCATCCATTTTCATCTTCCATATACAATCCATGTTAATCTAACGCAGCTTGTTTTAACGTTTTTAACTATATCTCACATACAGTACATGTGTCAGTTTTCATCTCTACCACCACTGAACTTTACTCCACAGTTACCATTTCTGTGGACTCCCGCAATGGCATTCTAACTTTCTATCTAGGCTCTTGCCCTTTCTATTCTCTTTTTTAAAACCTACTTTTATCAGCTTTCCCTTCTTCCTTTAAATATCTAAATACAGCCAGTTGTTTGTAGGTTAAAGAACAATTCTCTCCTGAAGACTGTAAGAGTCTACAGTCTTGCCAGTGGTATCTTCTCTCACATCTCACTTGTTGTATGTTGGTTCTGTCTCTTTTACTATGATACAAACAAGATGAGATTTGTGCTGTTCACTGGTGTCTCCCTAGGACAAGGTATAATACATTTGTAGGACTCAAGGTTCTATTTAATGAGTGATCAAATAGCTGTATATCCAATGGCCATGCTGCCCCTTATATTTCTCAAACGTTCCATGCTATCTTACACTGTGGGGTCATTTTAAATATTGGTTGTTTTTCTACACATACTCTATCTTTTATTTCTGTGTCAATTGAGTCCTAATCACCATCACAGCTCAATGAGAAGATTTTACTGTTCTCAAATATTAGGTAAATTGTATTTTATGCTTTCATAAATCCATATATTTTTTCATTATAGCATTTATTACACACGTACCTGTGTTTTATTTATTTCATATCTGTCTTTCCTCTCCCAGGGTAATAAGCAGAGAAGTAGCTATTATTGTTTTCTTTACTCCCAGATGATCAGAGTCTCACCTAATGCTGGAAACATAGTAGCACTATAAATTAATCATTGATTGTTATACACTGATATTTATTGTTACACGAATACCTTTTGCATTGGTATAGTATGGAATGCTTTTAATTAAATGGCAAACCCAGATGGCCTATTGGTTAACTTATTTCAGCTTATCCTTTTTAGGTTTGCAACGATAAGGCTTGTGTGGATTCTTCATTCTTGAATTATGACTGCACTGCACAAAAATGCAGCAATCATGGTGTAAGTACCAGTACTGTGAGGTGAGAATAAAAATCACTGAGACTAATGCCACAAAAGCTAATGCACTGCTACACACACACACACACACACACACACACACCACATAGGAAAAACAGCCTTGTGTGATCTACATAATGTTTTATAATTCTACTTGCACACATATAATACTAGCTGCTTATCTTATAAGGCCATATTTCTGCTGCTTTCAGGTATGCAATAACAAAAAGAACTGTCACTGTAATGCTGGATTCTTACCTCCAAACTGCGAAACGGTAGATGATTCATGGCCTGGTGGGAGTGTTGACAGCGGCAACTATCCACCTGCAGCATCCTCTGTCCGTGGTAAATATTAATAGCAAATAAAAAAATATGATTCAAACATAATTCAAATTTATTAGATTTAATAAATAATATGATAGCTACCAATTTATAGCTAGATTGTTTTGGACATTTGGAGATCAAATCATAAACCACACATGAATATTTGTTTTACTTTCAGAAAGTAATATATTATAGCATATGTAACATTATAAATTAGATATATCAGTCAGAACCCAGGCATAAAAATAGAAATAACTTTCCTCTTTCAAACAGAAAGAATTCAATATAAGGCATCTGTTTACACCTAATGGCAAATCTGAAAAGCCAATCAGAGAATGATGTGGCAACCAAGATATTAGCAATAACAGGAAATTACTACCACTTTTTAGGACCAGAGGGACCGCAAAAAGAGGTGGTATTACTAAAACCAGAATCTGGGCTGTCTAGCATGACATATAACTAAGGGCTGTATGGCAGGATTTTGACCACAGAGTGAGCCAAAGGTATAAAGAATACAGCCACTGTTGGTGATGCTGCAGAGGAAGGACCACACCATACCAAACACCGTAGCTATTTCACTCACCTGATCCTCCAAATTATACCCAGGATACCCATATCCCATTGACTGAACTTAATCAGAAGACAGCAGGTCAAGGTGCTTGGGAAATGCATTCCTACAATATTGATCAATGCAAAGGAAAGGATTTTAGAGATGGATTTTAGAGAAAGCCAGCAGTTAACCAGCCATTCCAATAATGTCTAAGACCAGGAGATTCCCTTTATATAACAACTTACATTTACAGATAATTAGAGCCATTTTTTCCCAGAATTTGAGTCAGGAATGAAATACATTCATCCCAGAGTTTGAAAATACTATTTTAATGCCAGATAGTAGTCGATTAGTAAGTTTAAAACATCATAATAAATTTAATGTGTTTTCAAGCTATTACCTTTGTAGTAGTGACAATTAGATTATCTTCACATTGGCTGCAATTAACTGCTTCTGTTCAGGCACACACATGCCATTTCCATAACAAGCAGTGGTGACTGCTCCCTTTCCAGCACCCAGATTGGCCTTGGTGGTAGGATTGATCAATAAAATGTGCACAGTTGACATTCTAGGATTCCCGTGCTATTCCTGCAGATTCTGACCAGATGTTTTGGAATACTTATTCTTGGAACTCTTATTCCTAGAACACTCATTCTGTTGAAAATCATCTGCAATGTATGAAATTTGACTGCATGGAGACACAGAGATACAACCACCCAACTAAGAACCCCCCTCCCAAATTTATGACCAGCAAAATTGTGAGAAAAATTGAATGCTTGTTTTAAGTTTCTAAGCTTTGAGGTAGTTTCTCAAGCAGCAGCATTCAATAGAAAACATTTTAGTAACCAGTGTTGCATGTTTCTATCACGAGAATCTATTCTTTGGAATTGGACGGTGCATGCAGGGCAGAAAGTCTTCCTGGAGACTGGGGAAGACTGTTAGTACATGCTGAAATTGTCTTGGGAAGACTGCCAGTGAGCAACTCAAGAACATTTTAAAACATGGTTTTCAATGTTGGAAAAAGTGGAATGATTATTATGAGGCATTAAATCGTCTGGAGTCGTTGCTGCCTTTGGTCACATGTAAAATAGAACTCACGTTTCCTGTTGGTTAGAAGTAAGCAAATATAAAAAAAGCATAGCTTTTTAAAAAAATTAATTAAAAAATTAAATAAATAAATAGATTTAATTAATTAAAAATTAATTAAAAAAATTTTTTTTTGGTTTATAGATCAAACTAATTCTCATTTCTGGTCTCTTCCTTAAAGTAAGAGATGGCAAAAGGCCAGATTTGAGATCTTGAGCAATAAAATTTCATCTCAGATAAAGTCAAGCCTTTGAGTATAAATCCCTGACTTGAAATCTCAGAATAACTTGACTTCCCTTATAGCCCCCTTCATCTGTACTAAGTATTTCATAGAAATATTTCATAAAAACTTTCAAACCACAAGTCTACTAAATTCAGTAGGTGGGCACACTAATAATAACACAGGCTCAAACACTGCAGAAAGCTTGTGTACAGTAAAGGGAATGATCTGCAAAGTGAACAGACAATCCACAACAGGGGAGAGAACATTCGCACGCCGCCCACATGGAAAGGGATTAATGACCATTATATAAGGAACTCAAACAACTCAGTAGGGGGAAAATAATCCGATTTTAAAATGGGCAAAAGATCTGAATAGACATTTCTCAAAAGAAGGCGTACAAATGGCCAATAGGGTATATGAAAAAATATACTCCACATCATTACTCATCAGAGAAATCCAAATCAAAAGTACAACGAAATATCATCTCAACCCAGTTAAAATGGCTTTTATCCAAAAGACAGGTCATAGCCAATGCCACCCAGGATGTGGAGATTACATTCCCACTGCTGGTGGGAATGTCAGTTAGTACAACCACCACGGAGAACATTATGGAGGCTCCTTGGACAACTGAAAATAGAACTGCCGTATGACCCAGCAATTCTACTGCTATTATATATCCAACAGAAAGGAAGTCAGTATATCAACAAGACACCTGCACTCCCATGTTTATTGCAGCACTGTTCACAGTAGCCAAGATAAGCCATCAACATAAGTGTCCATCAACTTATGAAAGGATAAAGAAAATGTGGTGTATATATATATGTATATATATATATAATAAAATATTATTCACCCATAAAAAATGAAATTCTGTGACTTGCAACAATATAGATGGAACAGGAGGGCATTATGTTAAGTGAAATAAGCCAGGCACTGAAAGACAAATATCACATGTTCTCACTAATACCGGTATGTGAGAGCTAAAAAATAAAATGAATTAATGGAGTAGAGAGTAGAATTATGGTTGGCAATGGTAGTGAAATGTGGGGGTTAACGAAAGGATGGTTGATGTGTACAAAAATATAGGTAGATAGAAGGGATAAGATCTAGTGTTTGGGAACAAAATATGGCGGCTACAGTTAATAATTTACCGTATATTTTTAAATAACCAAAAGAGTGGAATTAGAATGTTCCTAACACAAAGAAATGATAAATACTTGAGGTGATGGATATCCCAATCACCCTGATTTCATCATTACACATTCTATGTTTATATGAAAATATCACATATACGCCATAAATGCAAACAAATATGTAGCCAGAATAATTAAAATTAATACTATCTATAAGACTCTCAAAATGTAAAATACTAGGAGCAAATTTAATGAAATATGTGCAGGATCTTTATATTGTAAACTAAAAAACAGTGCAGATAGATGCTAAGCATCCAAATAAATATAGAAATATTTCATGTTCACTGATGTTTCATGTTAATATTAGAAGTCTCATTATTACCAAGACATCAATTCTATATTATAACTATATAAATAATAATTAAATCTATAGGTTAAAAAATACCAGTCATAATAGCATAAACTTTTTAGAAATTAACACTTTGACTCTAAAATGCACACAAAAGTGCTTTGAAGAACCAAACAGCCCTGAAAAAGGACAACAAAGAAAGATGACTTAGTCTATTTGCCTTATATTGATTAACTAGTTTTATATATAGTATAGGGTATATAGTTACATGAATCAAAACAGCATAGCATTGATAAAGGATAGATATATAAATATATCAATAGAATGGAGCAGGGAGTTTAAAAATATGCTCATTAAAATTTGGTTAATCAATTTTTCAATAAATGTACAAAGATAGTTCAGTGGGGAAGGAAGGTCAATTGAAAACATTGTACTCACTATCAAATTGCTATTAACTGATCAACACGCATGTGCACATATAGTAATAACATTCATCAGGTGTCGTGTAGATGGGGGGAGGGGATGGATATGTACACACCTAATGGGTGCAGTGCACACTGTCTGGGGGATGGACACGCTTGAAGCTCTGACTTGGGTGGGGCAAGGGCAATATATGTTATCTAAACATTTGTACCCCTGTAATATGCTGAAATAAAAAAAAAATTAAAAAACAAAAAACAGAAACATTATACTGATGCAACCAGATATTCACAAGGCCAAATAGACATGAAAACACATATCAATGCATTAAGTGACGAGAAAATTTGGACTTAATAAAAATGTTATTATTTGTACAGTATGTCTTACTAAAAATAAGAGTATTGAAGAAAAACTTCATTCTTATATGGAGCACACTTTAATTCTTTTCATCTATATTATCAGATAGTCTTGAAAAGAGACTATCAGGAATAGAAGTTTCTCAATACAACTGCAACAGATAGGACTATTATCTCAGAGTTAGAAGAGTCTCTTTGGGCACTTATGCTGTCAGCTTATCTACTCTCTATAAAAATATGCTAATTATAAAATTATTAAATCATTTAAAGATTCCATTCTAATATTCTTAGTAAAATATAGAAATATCTTTACTATATTCTTGGTGATTGCTTTCAAAACATTGCTGTTTTTCTCTCCTAGAAGGACGCTACATAGAGAGTGCTTACCATCCCAAACCTATGCGATGGCCGTTTTTCTTACTCATTCCTTTTTTCATTATTCTCTGTGTACTGATTGCCATGCTGGTAAAAGTTCGTTACCAAAGGAAAAAAAGGAAAACTGAGGACTATGCAAGCGATGAGTATATTGATTTTATATTTAAGATTTATTTCTTTTATAATTTATTTGTGTAGTAACTCAACAAATAACATCATGGTAGATGTAACTATTAATAATCCAAATTTCAGTTTTCGCTTTATATAGGAATTTAGTAGTTAATATACTAAATGATCAATATAATAAATAATGAACAGAATTTTGTAAAAGGCCAGCAATTTTAATCTTATAAGAACTTGGACTCCTTTAGGAGCAAAATTAAATGGAAAGAATTTCTAGTTAAATTCTAGTTAAAGTTTATCTACCATCTTTTATTATTTGATTTTAATTATTAAATATGGATTAAACATTATTGCTTTTATGTATTTTAAGGAATTTTTATGATGTATTAATAAAAGGTAATGGAAAAATCCAGGAAAATAGTTTAGCCATAGATTGAGACACAGGCAGTCAGAGGTAGAAGAGATTAAAAAATCTAGATTATAGCCATGGCTAATCTACAGAAAAACTAAAGCCAATAATTTTCATTATCGAATAGAAATATCTATAAATATGCTACAAGAACAAAAGTAAATATTAAAATTGGTTTACTTCTCTCCAAGTAAATTGCTATAAAATAATTTCTGCCTTTGAGATTTATATCTACCACCTCCTCATTTTGCTTAAAATGAATCGAATTTCATTAAAATACTTAAATTAATAAGACAATATAAATGAAAAGGGAATATAATTTATAGAAATGTTGTGAAAGGATGTGAAATTGATAAAATAATATGCAGCACATACAATAGGTTTAATTCAGTCAATAATTAAATATATTAAAGTAATTTTCTTATATTGGATAGCTGTTTTTGAAAAACTGAGACCAAATATCTTTGGGGAAAAAGTAGCTCATATAAATAATAGAAACAAGTAGGGCTAAAGATGAATGGCAAAAAGATATTTAACCAATAATATTATGAATATAAAAATGATCTGAGTTTACTCTCAGGTAAATATACATATGGTGCTTGTCCTCATATTTGGGGATGCAAAGATATGCATTATTAATCTTAATGTTCTCAGTGGGAGGGTAGTCTCAAATAATGACTGTACCCAGATCTAAGGTAGGAATTCAAAAATGTTTCAATATGGATAGATAATATACAGGTTTGTAGATGTATCTTGAAGAAAACATAATTTTTTTTTTATTTTTAAATCTATAGGCAACTTGAACATGAGGATGAGTCTAAAGAATAGTCTGGACAACAGAGATTCCTTAATATCACAGTGAGTTTCAAATATTTTAAGAATGAGAGAAAGAATGCAATGCATTAGATAAATATAAATAATATAAATATATACTTAATAATGATAGTCATAAAGCTGTATATAATAAAAATGGAGAATATTTTTTCAGAAGTGGTGAAGTTATAAATGACATGGCAATTTTGTCATGTAAATAATTTCTTGAAGTGTTATCTTTTTAATTATTTCCTCTAATTAGATTTAATTCTTTGGAATTTGTACATTCAAAATGTTGGTTAAAAATATATTGCATGATATAAGTCTACTGCATAGTGAAGTTACTCTCATGGTATTTGTTGAATTAGCCATCACTTTACCTTGCTTGATCAGAAAGGTGACTTTTTCTTGTTTACTCATTCTTCCAGAGTAATTATCTGCAATGGACAGAAAAAAAGGGAAATAAAAAAGAATATACATTACCTGATATCCTGGAACTCAACACTTGCATATTGTGGTTTTCATCTGACCAGACAAGATAGTTTACACACCAATACATATATATTTATGTATATACAACACATACACACACGTGTATATGTGTATATATGATTTCACAGATAATTTTAATAAATAAGTATTAATGATTTTTATATTATGTATTTCTTGTTTTTAAGTTATCTCACACTATTTCTGCTGGTCTGTGGGGCGAGAGTAGTATTTGAGGCAGGCTCGTGAGGAGATTAGCTACTTTCCCCCATGGAGCCAGGTCTCTAAGATAGGGGTCACCACAGAGGATAAGGAAATTGATAGGCAACAGAGAGAAATAAAAAATACTCAGAGACTAAGGTATAGTTTATAGTTTTATATGTATATGTAAAGGTCAGATAAAACACAGTGGGAAGTTCCTAGGGGACTGACGGATCTCCACAACTGCCAGCAAAATAGTTAGATTCATACAGGTTTTTATAATCACAGACATCAACTACCAGTTGTCAGGGTAACATATTTGCATATCAGGGAATGCAGTTGCTAGGAAATACAGGTAGTGGGTTAGGGTCAGAAGTCCTCTCAAGGGGCTTCTAATCTATCCAGGTGAACAAACAGATACAAAGTCTTTCAGGGGCTAACTTCTAAAGAGGTAGTAGTTGTCAATTAACAAAGGTAAAACAAAAGAGATATAGTGACTCTATATATCTTTGATTAGTTATGGTGGACTTAAAGGTAGACAGACAGGAGAGAGCAGGAAGCCCATCTCTATAAAACAGGTTGTTTATAACCACCAGGGTGCTTCTCTGGTGCCATGATTAAAGGCCATTGTTATATTTTAAATTGCAGTGGTATGTTGTTATAGGACAATGGTCCATAACCAATCAAAAGACAATGATCCTAAGATTTGAAAAAAATATTTTCACTTTATCATGCTGATAAAAGATACATTTTTAGGTATATAAATGTTCAAAGTAAAGGTTGAAAAAATGTATGCCATGAGAACTTTATACAAAAGAAAGCTGATAGACTTTGACAGCATTAGTGAAGATAAAAGAAAAATGTTTCATAATGCAAAAGGAAGCTATAGTAATTTAAAAATTAGCATATGCTATGACTTTTAATATAACTTCAATCAATATGAAGCAAATATTGACAGAACAAGAAAGACAATTAGAAAAATCATCAAATGTAGTGAGGAACTCGAACAATATGATTGATAAAAATGGTCTACTTGATACATAGAACAGTATATCCAACAACAGCTACGAATGTTTCATAGCTGTTGTTGGATATACTGTTCTATGTATCAAGTAGACCATTTTTATCAATGGTCTACTTGATAAAAGTAATATGAAAGTAATATGTAATATGAAAGATGTACTGACATATCTCATATGCTTGTGTATAAAACAAGTCTAACCGATTTCTAATGACTGAAATATTTCAGATTATGTTCTCTAACTAAATTTAAGATAAATATATCATAAAATATAAAAATCCTGCACAGTTTTTACTGAAACTGAACTGATCAAAGAAGGAAAAAGGAGAGCTTGTCCTATTGTTGTTCATGCCAGAAGATTCCACACAGGAGGGAAAGGGCTGGGTAAGAGAGGAGGAGGGTCCCTCAGGGACGGAATTTGCAGGGAAGTCTGGGCAGGCGGGTGGGTGTGTGGACCACAGAGGCCACGGCCGGCCCGGAGGGGGAGCTGCCATAAGATGGGGGTCTTGGTCCCCCTCATTTGAAGGCAGTGGTTATGTAGAACAGGCAGGACCGCGGCCGGTGGAGGTAAGACAGACACTCACCTCAGCCTCAAATCTGGGACCCCTGAATTCAGCAATTTACATAAAGAATGTACTTTCAAAATTTTAAATTTTTAATTATGCACTTACAGGAAGGTGCAACATTGGTACGCCCAACTGCCCCTAGTGTTGACACCTTCTAATCCGTGATAGTACAATATCAAAACCAGGAAACGGGCATCACAACGTTATATTAACTGGGCTACAGATTTCCATTTTTAAACCCGCATTCATTTGTGTATAGATATTATGTATATATAGGCGAATGCAGTTGAAGACGAATAGTATTTTAATGTGACGATTGTAAAGATTGAAATCAATTTTAAAAACATACCGAAATTTAAAATAAAGACAGACTCTGTAAAAGCTCTAGGCTAACCAACTCGGGCGGGGCCTGAGGCAAAAGGAAACATCAGTAACGTTTTTTGTTCGTCCTGGATTTTTTTCACGTTAATTCTGGTTTTTAGAAATACTGCGTTAAAAGACGATTTGTCTTGACAGCCGAGCTTTTGGAGGCCCTTAGGTTTTGTGTCTGAGACGAGTGCCTTGCCGGCCGCAGCCTGGCCTTGGCCGCGGGCCCTGCGACGAGGGTGCCGCAAGATGGGGTGACCCTGTGGCACCTGCCTGGAGGCAGAGAGGGGAGGGCGTGAGCCTCTCCTGCTGCTCGTCTCTGCTGCCACCTGCTTGCCTTGAGGGCCAGCAGGCACTGGGAGCGGCCCCGGTTAGGTGCTGCAAGACACAGGGCTCCCTTCTGGAGGCAGATGGGTGACAGCAGTCAGCCTCTCCGTCCCCTGTCCCCTCCCTCAGACTGCCCGGCCCCTCCCGCGTGGAGCTGGCCGGGCGCTAAGCATCACACAGCGTGTCATCCCCCCCAACCCCGGCCCCCCTCCCGAGTGCCAGGGACTTTGAAATGACAGTGATGCAGCTGCGCTTTCCTTTCCTGGAGACGCGAGTTTAACACTCTGTCCAAGGGCAGGGATGGTCACCTTCCATGACGTTTAAAAGGACAATAGGAGACAACCCAAAGTTTGTTTTGAGCACACACCATGTGCCAGCAGTTAACAGAGGTCATGATGTCACGGTGGATGTTCAGAGCTGAATACCAAACACAAGTACAAGTGGAAACAGCTCTTACTCCTCAAAAGGCATTTGCTGAGTGACTTCTGTGGGCAGGCACTGCCTGAGGATACACACATTGACATCCCGTGGTTTGCACCTCTGGCCGGCAGGCCGAAGAAGAAAGGCCAACAGATCACCATGGAGTCTGACCCGGGGCTGACGAGGACCGTGGCTGTCAATCTAGGCACATGCCTCTGGCTAAGGAAAGAGTCGGCAGCAAGCCCTGGCAAGGGGTGGATTGCAGCCGAGGATGGAGAGAGCTCATGCTTCTTCCAGCTGTTTCTTTCCGCCTTGCTATCTTCAAATCTGCTCTGTCTGCATTTATCGCTTGCTGTTGTTTGTGCATAGAAGGCCGGTTTCTTATTCTTATAAACAAGCCTTTGCAAGCTCATGAACAACAAGAGGAAACCAACAACTTCTGGAGGCTCGGAGCAGGTCCGACAAGGTCGTTGTGAGTTGGCCGCAACATTTTGGGGAAACAGTTTGTTTCTCAATCCAAACAACCTAGAATGTGAGGAGAGAATCAGAAGGAGAATAGGTACTTTAGGAACTGCTGTCCCACAAGACTCTGGCTCAGTCTGTTGGCCAGTGTGGATCTAGTGCAGGCAAGAAAGGAGGTGGGCAAAGCCCGGGTTCTTCAGTCACCTCATGCAGACCACCACCTCCTACTCACTCTCCAAAAGCCCCTCCCCATGTAAAGGGCATCTATCAGATGCTTGCGCCACATGTGACCAGCCCGAGGGCATACGGGCAGGACACCCCCAGAATTCTGAGACCAAAGTGCAGAAGACCCTACATGCACTCAGTTAACAGTTCCCATCTGAGACCCGCCAGCGACGGCCTGTCCTGGGCACGCATGACTGTGGAGGTTCAGTGAAAACACATGGATTGTATAGAACTGTGAAAAAGGAAAGAACAAGCTAGCAGGGCCAACGGGTCAGCCGGAAGCCCACAGGAGGAGGAGTGAGGGCCCAGCTCTGAGCAGGGGAAGCTGCCGTGATCAGCTGGGGGCCGTGTGGGGTCTTGGCGGATGGAGCCACACAGCGAAGCCGACTGGCTGGGCTTCCAGAACGCAAACCACAGACCATCGCATGGCAACCCCCACCTGGCCCTGAGCATTAGTTTCCTATGGCTGCCCTAGCAGATGGCCACAAACTGGGTGGCTTAAAACAACCGAAGTGCAATCTCTCACAGTGCTGAGACGACAAGTGCAAATCGAGGTTCCGGTCCTTTGAAGACCCTCGGGTAGGATTTTCCTCACCTCTTCCAGCGTCTTGTGGTTTTAGGTGCTCCTTGGTAGTAGCCACATCGTTTCAATCTCTGCCTCCATCTTTTTGTTCTGTTTTGCTTAGAGACGGGATCTCACTGTTGCACAGGGTGGAGTGCAGAGGTGTTATAACAGCTCACTGTGACCTCGACTTCCTGGGCTCAATCCTCCCACCTCAACCTTCTAAGTAGCTAGGACTACAGACGTGTGCCACCATGCCAGGCTAATTTGAATTTTTTTTTTTTTTTTTTTTTTGTAGAGACAGGGTCTTGCTATGTTGCCTAGGCTAGCCTTGAACTTCTGGGCTCAAGTGATCCTCCCACTTCGGTCTCACAAAGTGCTGGGATTTACAGGTGTGACGGCCTCTATCTCCATATCCCATGGCCTTCTCTTGGGTCTCTTTCTCCTCGGTCTCTGCATGACCTCTCCTCTCCTTATAAGAACACAAATTTTAGATATAGGACTCACCTGAACCAACACGACCGACCTCATCTTAATTTAACTCATTACTCTACAAAGACCCTATTTGCAAATAAGTTCATGTTCTGAGGTTCTGGATAGACATGAATTTGGGGAGACATTATTCAACCTACTACGCCCGGTTCCACATTCACGAAGCAATGTTCTCATCTTGTTTTGTAGAGCTGACTATATTGATCGATCACCTACCAAATTGTTTCTTGACACAAGCTTAAAGTGTCATTCTGGCTTTACAAGGTCTGTGTGCTTTTACTAAACCTCCACAGTCAAGCCATCCTGCAACAGGCTCTTCCTGCAGTTTCTAGATGGGAAGTCTCATCCATTGCATTTATTATTCTCTTGGAAGTAGAATAAGAGCTTCACAAAGACAAGTATATCACGTTAATTTTACTTACTGATGTACACACTCGCACCTAGCAGAGTGACTGGTATATAGTAGTTCAATAATTTTGTTGGATAAATTAATTATAAGTGTTCAACATTTATAAGTGTTCAACATTTATAAGTGTTCAACATTTTATTGAACACTGCGCTCGATAGAGTACAGGAATTACTAGGTTTGATTATAACAGTGTTCCTTTGAGATAAGTACTACTTCTCACATCATTTTGAAAATAGAGAAACTGAGGCATAGAAAGGTCGAGTGGCTTACCAAGCTCTGGAAAGGGGGCTCCGTCTCGAGCCCCGGAGTGACTGCTTAGCTTAGGGGAGACAGTCATTCTCAGCCTGGTCAACTCTGGTCACACTGACAAAGTAGATTTCTGAAATGGAGGCTGAAGTCTGAACTCCTGACCTCGAGGATCCCACAAGGAGGTGCCACCTCAAGGCCAATAGAGACCAAACTCTGTTTCATCTCTCCAAGGTGACAACACCACTGTCTGAGACTGAGCCAGCTAGGAAAATCCTTCCAATTCCTTCCCCTGGGTATTCCTCATGTATTCTCTTCCCACAAGACAAAGTACTTGCCTCTACATCTCTTTGTTTGTACTTTTTAATTGATGTGTCATAGATGTACATATCTTGGGGGTGCATGTGACATTTGGATACTTGTATGCAATGTGCAATGATCGGATCAGGATACTTAGGGTGTCCAGCGCCTCAAACACTTACCTTCTCCTTGTGTTGGGACCATTCCGATTCTTCTCATCTAGCTATTTTGAAATGTACAATAAATTATTACCTATGATTTCCCTAGTGCATTGTCAAACACAGGAGCTCATTCCTTCCGCCTAACTGGATTCTTGTCCCCATTAACCAACCTCTCCTCACTCCCCTCTCTCCACATGTCTCGCATTTTCCACCTTCTTCCTTCAATCAGCCCCTTGGTACCATGTCAGTTTCTCCCTTCCTCCTATCCACAAACATGCTCACATCTTTGCACCCTAAAAGAGATTCTTTCTTAGTCCTGTGACTCTCTTGGGGTGCTGCTCCTTCTCTCCTTTCCCTGACCGGAAGAGCACCTGTGCCTGCTCTGAGCAGTGGCACCTGCCCTGTGGGGAGGCGCCAACCTTACGGAGGGAAAAGGAGTCCAGAAGATGGAGCCGGAGAGGGGCTACCTGGGGGGAGAGCAGGTGTCATGCCCTGCATTCTGCTCAATCCACTGGGGCTTTGAGCACGGTCCGCAATTGTGCTCTTCCTCAGCAGCCTCCTTCAGAGCATTTCCATGGCTTTTCACGAGTGGTCTCGCAAAGATCATACAGGTGTGTTGGAACCATTTGCTAGATTGCTTCTCCAAGGAATTCGTGGCTTGGTAGAGAAGATAATCTACCCTCCTGAATACTAAAAGATAGAGAACTTCTCTAAAACCCCCTTATCCCCAAATATCTGGCTCACTAAGAGCAGTGTTGTAGCATAAAGCCAGTCGCAGACCTCAGCGTCTTCTGTGTGATGGCTCCCCCTGGAGCACAAATAGAGCCACGATTCACATTCCAGTTGAAACGGAATTTCTCAGCCTCTCATTTCCCACCTACTCCCATCACCATGTGAGTGGGGGGGAATTTGGCTTTTTGGATCAGGAATATGACAGAGTGAGATTGGAATCACCATGAATGAAAATCGAAATTATCGTGCAAGCACATAGCTGGCTCCACAGGCAATTGTAGATTCCTTGAGGTTGCAGAGCCATCATCCTACTCACTGTGCTACCCTTTGAGCCGTTCGCACTGTGCCTTTCCTGGACAGAGTGGAAAATGAGAATGAATGGAGGAATGGAAGGGTGAGGGATGGATGGGTGGATGGGTAGATGGAACCTCACCTACTCAGCAAAACAAAGTTTGGTCTTTCCTACGTGCATGTTATCTTTGTGGTGAGTCCTCCTCAGTGCTTCATCATTAGAACAGGCCTCCCCCGTATCCTCTCCTTCGATTCTACTGTGACTTTGCTGAAATCAACATTCCCCATATCTTGAGCCACTAAGCATCCAAATCCCTTAAAATCCCTAGCCCGAAACTCCTCAGGGAGGCAGATTTGAGGTTTCCTCCCATGTCCTCATTTGGCTGTAGATCTTGTGAATAAACCTCTTTCTATGCTGCAACTTGGTGTCTTGGAAGATTAATGTGCTGTGAAGTCCTGGTACAGTTGCACTAGGAGGGCCCTTCTTAGCAGTCTCTTTCCCTGGTTCTCCCAGGAAAACTTCCAGCTGGTCTACTGTTTCACTTCCTCTTAATCGCTTACCATCTAAATTCCTATTGCTTTTGACAGTGCTCTTAGGTGGAAACCTGTGCAAGCTCTGTTCCAGGTAAAGGCAGTCTCCTTGGGAAGACCTGCATAGCTCTCTGTCATGGCCTGCCCCTCCTCCTGGGCAAAACCTGCACCTAAGCACTAGAGCTGGGAGCAGGGACCATGGCCTGGTCTCCCAGTGTGACACCCCTGCCCTATAAGTGGGCATTAGGTGGGATGGTAGCCCCAGGTCAGCTTAGTTTGAATTTCATAGAACCTCTCCTCTACAAGCAAACTGGGATAGGAGTGATGGGAATACAGTGTTCTCAGCCACCATACCTGGAGTAGAGCTTCTACCGTAGGAGTGATGTGAACTACAATAAAATCCTAAACCCTTTGCTGACTGAATAGACCGCCTTATGGCCAAGGAGACCCCAGAGAAGCCCTAAAACTGAGTTTCCAGCCCTGATGGGATTGGAGGTTAGACATGCCTCATTATACCCTCTCCCCATGCTAAAGACCACTGGGTTTTTTTGTAAGGGCTAAACAGAAACCAATCTCATGGTCCAGACCAGCATTCTTTCCTGACAAGGGACCACCCATCATGCAGTGGTGCTACCAGTCTGCAGAGCATGCACAGAGAGGGGTTTTGTGTCCTTGCTTCACCTTTTTGACATAAAAGGGTGGACTTTTCTGAACATGGACCCCATACAAGAGGACAAAAATTTATTGTGCAAGCACATGTTTCTCTTTCATAAATATTCATGACTCACCCTATAGCTTGTTGAATATGTATATCTGGCCATCCCACTCAGCATAAATTCCTGTTCTCTTTGTCTCTGCCTCAAACATGTATTCCTGGCATCTTGCTGGGACCCAGTTTTCCAGTCTGTTGGAATGGCTACCCAAAGGCTGCAGCCCTTTATTAGAAAGAAAGCTCTCCTTCCCAAATTATGAACCTCATTGTTTCTTCACTCAGCAGTGGGGGCCTAGTGAAGGGAAGGAAACCGGGATTTTCTCAGCCACTCCTGCCTGGAATAGTGCTTCTGCCACACAGAGCTGGGGTGGCAAAAGAGGCTGCTGTCCTGCCCCTCACAGGGTGAAAGCACAATCCTAGACCAGGAGCTGTAGGGAAAGTGAGCCCTGTCTTCTCAGCCCAAGCCGTGCAGAGCAGATCTTCTCTGACACTGAGCTGGTGAGGAGGATGGAAGCAGATCACGGCTCAAATGCCACAAACTCTCTGCTCTGAACAAAAGTTTCTTCATTTCATGTGTGCTCGTAGGAAAATTTCTGGTGGCTGTAACTGGTTTGTCATTGTAGTTTTTTAAATTTCACCAATTAAATTATTGTTTCCTTGGGAGGAGAAGAGTTCAGAAAGGCCTTGAAGGTGAGAAAGAGTTTTAGTTGAATGAGAGGGAGGAAAGGGAGCATTGCGGGCAGGGGGAATAAACCAACCACAGGAGTGAGGACGTAGGGACTGGAGAGGACACCTGGACTGACTGGGCTGCTGCTGCTCTGAGACCTGGAGGTGCCACTGCATGGACAGCTCAGAGGTCGGTTTGGGAGGACCTTCCGTGTCAACCTGACTGATCTGGTCTCTGGATAATAGGGAACCTCTGAAAGCTTTGAGTGACGGAATAACATGATGGAAACTGTATTTTAAGAACAAAAACCTCCACCTTATGCTGTATTTGCTTTGATGTATCAATTTTTTGGTTTTTGATAATTTATTTTATAAGTATTTTGTCTAGAGTATTTGGTAGAATTCAGCAGAATTAAATTGCAGTAAGTTCGGTTCAGACATCCCAAGGTTTTTTTTTTTTTTTTTTTTTTTTTTTTTTTTTTTTTTTTTTTTTTTTGCTGTCATTAGTGTTTTTAATTGACACTTAATAACTGCACATATGGATGGGGTACGGTGTGCTATTTGGACGCATGTATACAATGTCTAATGAGCAAACCAGTGTAATTAGCATATCCATCCCCTCAAATATCATTCTTTGTGTGAGGACCATTTCAAAATCCAGCCTTCTGACTCTTCCGAAACATGCAGGGCACTGTCAATCTCGGTCACCTACAGCGCCACGGGACACCGCGCTCCCAGGCAGAGCCCGCCATTGGTGGGAGCCCCGCCCCGCCCGCGTCGCCTAGGAACCCGCCTTGTGTCGTCACTTCCTGAGCGACTCAGGCCCGCGCAGGCGCGGTTAGAGGACACTTGGCGGGACCGTCCCACAGCAATGGACTCTTCTCTGGGAGGGGCGACCCGGTGGCTCTCCACACCCGCAGCGCGTCGTCCCGGCTCGGGGCTCGGCTGCGGCCCGGGCCGGTCTCCGGTCCGTGCGGGGCGGCCTGGCTCCCTCCCGCCGCGTTTCGAGCTTTACAAAGGACGCGCTGAGGGAGCAGGGAGGACGGCCGCGGGATCGCCGCCCTCCGGGAGAAAGGACGCCGAGGCCGTCGCGCTGTCTCGAGGGCGGAGAAGGGAAGGCCGGGAGGCTCCGCCCTGGTCTGGAAGAGGAGCGGGGAGCACCACAGCTTCAAACAGAGCGGCCGTGTGCAGGTCACCGCCCCACCGGGACAGGAAGGGGGAGAAGCCGGCGCCCCAGAGCGAGGCGGGCTGCGCCGGGGCCGCTGCTGAAACCGCGTCGGCCGCGCGGCCCGCGGTCGGTCGGAGCCGGAGCTGCAGCGGCAGCCACTGCGCCAGCCTCGCTGGGCTGTGGGCTCGGTCATCCTGCTTCAGCTCTCCGTGACGATGGCGCGGACTTCACCGACGTAATTTCATCACAGCAAGAAATAAACAGATAATCAAATGAAGTTTCAAGACTCGAGTCTGTAGTTGGCCATGGGGGGCATATTGCTCAGACTTCTAAAGTACAAGGAACACGTAGCTCTGATCAAAATGAAATCTGTGAACTGCAAAATATCATTCAGGAACTTAAAAACGAAGGCAAGAAATTGATGACCATCAACACGAAATATCAGCATAGCAGAACGCACATCAACAGAAGTTGACAGACTTAAGTCATTGGCATCAAGAGGAATTAAGTGACTATGAAGAACGAATTGAAGAAACAAAAACCTGTTACAG
>VSMD01011232.1:0-10521 GCA_008750895.1 Mirza zaza | reverse complement strand
CCTCTGGGTAGATACCCAGTAGTGGGATTGCTGGATTAAATGGTACATCTACTTTTAGTTCTTTGAGGAATCTTCATGTTTCTTTCCATGGAGGTTGTACAGTTTTACATTCCCACCAACCGTGTGTAAGTGTTCCCTTTTCACTGCATCCATGCCAACATTGTTTTATTAAAACATGATCTATTCTTATTTGAGTCTGTTATCTCCTTTGTATTCTCTTTCCAGAAAGTATGAACTCTTGTACAAATGATTTCACTTGTTTATACTTAGGTCTTTTCATATTCTTAATGGAAAGGGGAACAAAGGCATTTCCTATATCTTTGCCACATTAGTTAATGGTACTCATAATACATTCGTAATAGCAAATTTTCAAAAAACTCTTTTGAACATTCTAGAGGAAAATGGTTAAAGACATCATGATATTTTTCAGTATTAGCAGTATTATAATACATTAGTGTGAAATATTACCAGACAGCTCATCATGTCTGCATGTGTAAAATGTTTGATGATACCAGTAATAATGTGTGAAGAGAAACCAAAAAAAATATCAACACATTGTCAGCTGATGAATTCATCGGAGCTTCCTTTGGCTGCATGGTGTTGCGTTTGCAGTTTGCTGGGCTGTGTTCCCGGCCCTTAGGCTTCAGGAATGATTTGAACTGGCTCCTCTCAGCCTTGTCTGAAACAGTTTCGGGTAGTTTTCAGAAATAAACTGACCCAAGTTATTTCCTTGCAACTACCACATTCTCTTTAATGTGTAGGAGACAACAGATATGCATAAAGGGCCACTGAAAATTGAGACATTTTCTTAAATATTGTATAATTTCTTCTCTCTTCAGAGGAAAAATCAATGCCAGAGGGTTATCTAACAAAAGGAATCCATAATGTTATTTATGTGCCTATTTATGTGTCATAAGAATTTGAAAATCATGGGGTTAGGGAAGGTGGATGCTGATAAGAGTTAGGGGGACTCAGGACTTGAGCTTTGCAAACAGAAGAATGAAAGGATGGGGGGACAAGTAACTTCTACAGATGTCAGCCCAGCAAGATGACAACTTTCCCAGGAGAGTCTTCTATAATCTTAGCAAAGTACATACAGTAAGCAATAAGAAATGTTTGAATCTAAAATATTTTCTGTGCACAAAAACAGACAGCTGCTTTAAATTCTTAACTTCAGTATGCTATTTGTAACTTTCCCCTAAATTAGATAACTGATTGTCTAAATCTTCTAAAAGACACTCTTTCCAGCTTGCTTAGCACCTCTGAGTTTCACAATGGAACAGCTCTGCTGGAAGGACCTTTGAGAGTGGTTAGTGCAGCCTCCTTCCTTCACCAAAGAGGCAATTGTGGCTCAGAGAAGGGAGAGAATTTTCAAAAGCATCACGGTAGTTGGTGTCAGAATATAGCCAAGCTCATGAGTCAAAGTTCTAGTCACCTCTAGCTTTATACTGCCTCACATTTATTCTTTAAGTCTCTCTTGAATATAACAGTGTGTAGCAGAGTTTTGGGTGAAAAGCAGAAATTCAGCAAATCATTGAAGTGAAACTGACAAAGAGTGTTTAGTAGCCAAGAAGATGAACCTGGAGTATACTTGTGTCTAGTCTGTAGATACTGATTGAAAGACAAAAGAAATGTGCCTTTTCTATTATAGAAACTGAGGATGTATCAGTTGTTTGTGTTCATCTCTCTAAGACAATAAGCACCATTCAGTGCTGAAATAGTAGGTATAAATTCAAGAATATCTGTTGTTTTTGTGAATATGCTTAAACTACACATTTAGAATTTTAAAATCTTGGTAAGTGAAAGGTACTTGGTCTTGCTGAACTAGGTAATTGCAGTGTTCTTATGCCATGTTACCCTGCAGAGACAATGGAATTAACTGACAGTAGGGGTGTCATTAGCCAACATTAAAGTGTGCTTCATGCTTAGGTCAGTTAATGTTGTGAAACTGAATTACTGTGATTATGTTAAAAAAAAGATCACCTTTACCATGTGGAAAGCATTTTGCTTTTGTATTGCTCGAAGCAGAAACATCCTAGATATTGAAAAAATATGTACTTTAAAAGTACCCTAGTGCTTCAAGAGAGAAAGGGTATCAATTAATTTCTCCTAAAACCTGGCCTTTTTCTTATTTTTATTTCCCATGTAGAAAGGTGCCAGGAACTCATAATATGTTCCTTATCCAATATGGCCCAATTTCTTTTTTTCCAGGACTTTAATGTGATGCTATTTTGTTTTGATTTGATTAATTTTAACTATATTTCTTTAACTCATTATGCTAGTTTTGTTTGCTTTTCTGAGCCTTATATTTGCTGAGTCCTCCTGAAGTTCTTGTTTTTTCTAAGATCAACTTTCTGGAATCTATGGTGAATAGTGGGAAAATATAGCTTGTCTACATTAAACATAGAGCAGATTTCCAAACCTCATTTTATCAACAATGATAAGCTTCTTTATCTTAGGCTTTTTGATGAGAACATAATCACACTGGGACTTGAGTGGTGTTAGATGGAAGTGTCTGGGGGAATTTTGGTTCCAGAAAGCTGGGGATGGAGAGATAACCCTAGTCAGATAAATTGGAAGATAACAGCTTCTGGGTCATCTGTGGCAGAAAGCATTCTGGTAGGTCAGATAAGAGTCTGGGATTTCATGCATCAGGACTTCAGGCTAGAAACATAGGGTCTGGTTCCTGGCATGCATGCTTGTGTTAAAAATTTATTCATTTATTCATCAAATATCTGTTAGCTACCTTCTTTGTGCCCAGTGCTTTCTTTGGATCTTTGAGCATAATTGTGAATAGGATATAGTTCTTGGTCTGAAGAGCTGAAGAGCTTGGATGTAGGACATGACTAAGTAGGGATCCAGTCCTGGTTTTATCTTTATAATATATGGTAAGACCAAGAAGTGCTATGAAATCCTAATGCATGTTTTGGACTTTTTGTTACTCCACATTATGTTCATGCTAGGACATGTAGCTGTAATTTATTCATCTTCTCTTCTACAGAATCTCCATTATGGGAATCTTCCACACTTGATCCAGTCTCCCTGTGAGTAGATCTGAACTGCTTCCAGGCTTGGGCTCTTATACATTATGTTGAAAGGACCATTTTTGTCCATGTTTCCCAGAACACAGGTTCATAGGGATTTTATTTCACCTAGTAGTGGAATGAAATCAATAACTAATAGGATATATACATCTACAATTTTACCAGATAATGCAAAATTGTATTCTGAAGTTGATCTTCAAGAGCAGTGAATGACAGTTCCCATTGACCCATATTCCATCTAATACTAGTATTCTCACTTTTAAATTTCCACGGTCTGATGGATGTGAAGTATCTCATTATGCTGAATGTTAAAGTTACACATATCCTGTTGTGAATTTGGGCCCTAAATCTATGGCTTGTGGCTATAGATTTTCAACAAATAATTTTCTTCCCCGTACCCAGCTAAGGGTAGGTTTGCTTACTTTGTTTATTGGTTTTCTGATTTACTTTTTCAGTTAGTCCTTAATCGGACTTTTCACCTGTGTGAGTCCTAAACTTGCCTTTTTTCCCCAGAGCAAAAGTAGGGAGCAGCAGATGCTCCAAATTAGCTGCTAGTGCCATGTATCATTCAGGGTTCAACCAGAGAAGAAGAACCAGTAGAAAATGTATATCAAGAGATTCATTGCAAGAATTGGCTCATGCAATAGTGAAGGCTGGCTAGGCAGGTCCGGAATCCACAGGCAGGCTGTTCAAAATGACAGGCTGGAACTCTTAGGCATGGAAAACCTCAGTTCTGCTTTTGACTCAATTCTGACTTTTGACTGATTCGGGCCTACTAGATTATCAAGAATAATTTTCCTTACTTAGAGTCAACTGATTATGGACTTTAATCACATCTATAAAATACCTTCATAGCAACACCCAGATTAGTGTTTGATTGAATAACTGGGACTACAGCCTGGCCAAGTTAACGCATAAAAAAGATCATCACACTGCATCCTTTGCTTTTCTTTCTGAAGTTTTGCTTACACTTTTTATTTGTTTTTCTACTGTTGGACTCGATTGTTAGAGCCTTAATATTTGAAGAATTTTTCAGAATATCTAGTCTACTCTATTGCAAGAAATCAAAGTTTCTAGTGGATTTCTTACCTAAGTCATTTGGAAATTTTTTGAGTTGCTTTTTAAAATGACATGCACAAACATTATTAAACATTAATAAATGTAAATTGTAAAGTAACGTGAACACTAGCTCATTGGACTTAATTAGCATGTCATAGCACTAATTTGATAAATCAGAACAAAGTTATAAACTTTGGGGCGTTTATAAGTTTGTTTTGATATCATGAAAATCCAGTTAGTTGAAGATTCTAACTGATCGCCATACTGCCTATTGAGTCGGATCTAAAATGTTCCTAAGAGATGGTACCATTACTTTTTCTTGGATAACACGAAAATTCCTGGAGACAACCCACCTGAGCCTTGTCTTGAATTTCTTGATTACTTGATTGCCTTATAATTAGAGATGGTTCATGCTTTGCTTTGCTGTGAGATAGTTAACATTTTCATTATTTTTCTACACTTTTTAAAAAAAATTTTCCTTATTTTTTTTGAGAGGTGGCATATATATTCACACATATATTCATATATGTGTGTATACATACACGTATATATAATTAACTACTTTAAGAACTGGCAGGAGGATTGGTAAAGTGCTTAAAATTATACTAAGAAGAAGGATGAGAAGACTGTTGGAAAGTATTTGGAGAAATGCTCAGGGAGGTAAAAGATAACTTAGCTGGTTTTATGTGCTTAATAAAATCCAAGACCAAGACTTTAGAAACTCAGAATGCCAGAGACCTCAGCACAGTTGCCGTATAGCTCTGAGACACTCGCTTATCCAGTTAAAAGCCTTTCTTCACCAAGCAGACCTCACAGTGATAATGTTCTTTATGTTTCCTCAACACTGGACAATCTGTTTCTTTGCTACTTCATCATTTCAGGTGCCCAGGTTTCCACACCCCAGTCAGGAAACAACTCCCCTGGGAAACCCAGCACCTGCTTGTCTTGTCCCCTCCAGGACACCCTGTGCTGAGCACACGCTGTCAGCGTGGCCAGGGCTGCACTGAATTGCCCAACCGAACCCAAGGGCCGAGAGCACTGGGGGAGGCATTCTGGGCTGGGAGGGAGCCAAATCAGTGTCACCTGATGGATGGTTCTCTTGCAGGGCAGAAAGTCCTATTCTAAAGAATTGTTACTAAGGCCTGTGGCACTTCTCACAACTCCACAGAGAAATGAATAAGTGCCTCCCTACTTTGCCCTTGGTCACTCCTGGGCTGCCATCTGCTTTGGATAGAGGCAGGAGGAGGCTTGTCCTGCTCTGACCAACCTTTGGCTTCATCCGGCTGCCTGCAGAGACCTGAGAGCACAGCTGAGCTTTTTATCCCACTCCAGTATGCTCGTCCTTGGGGCCATCAGTGGCCCTGCTGGGAAAGTAATATTCCCCGTAAAGAAAACCCCAAACAAATGACTCAACTGCTAGCTTCACAGCTCTGTGTGGCAAATAAACCCCTGGCAAAGTTTTTCTTCTTTAATCCATGCCCTCCATCAACTCACATTATTACCAAGTCCTGCCACTTCTGCCTCCTAAGTAGTTTTATGAAGTGTTGGCCTTTTCCCCAGTGCTGTCACTCTGTTTCAGCATCTGTCGCCTCCCCCTGGGATTATTGCAACAGCCTCCTCACTAGTCTCCCTGTGCTGGATCTCTCCACTGGAAGCCAGAGAAATATTTCTAAAACACAAATCAGATCTTATCTTTCCCCTGCCTCAAGCCTGTCAATGAACCCTTTGCCCTCGGGATAAAGACCCAGCTCTTTAATAAGTTTTAGGAGCTCCTTCTGGATGTGATGTCTGTCTATTTCTTCAGTTTCATCTCTTGTCACTCCAAATATAGCCTTGTGTTATCTTGCACTCATTTTTATTCCTCAAAGAAGCCTTGCTTTTCATTGCCTCCAGCCCTTGCCCTTAGATTCCTTCTCCCTGAAACCTGCACTCCCCAATGCTTTGCTAAGTTCCATCTATTCATCCTTTAGGACTTGCACATGGCTTCCATTAGAAAACCTTCTTGTCTGCCCCTCAATCTGCACTAGATGCCCCTCCTGTGACCCTTAACACCAGCTACTTAGTACCCCACCACGGGCTTTATCATACGATGAATATCTGTCTGTGTCCTTCCCTACACAATAAGCTCAACAAGGACAGGGATCGTGTCTTCCTCTGCCCAGGGATGTCCCCCAGATCTGACCAAGCTCCCGGACAGGGCAGGAACTCACAAATGTTGGACTTCTAACTATTGAACTTACTGAGCATCTGTGATGCCTTTGGTAGCTTATTGGATACTTATATTTTATGTATATGGAGCTAGTTTAATCCCTGAGAATACCCACACTTTCCTGAAGAAATTTTTCTGTGCTCTGAATGGCCTGCTAGCTGCTACCTACCTCACTCCTGAAGAGGACTATGCAACAGAGACGAAGCTGTGGCAAGGTTGGGGCATGTGGCTTGAGGTAGCTTAAGAAAAGGCCTACTTAAAACTCTTATTTTGAAAAAAAGCAGATTATATATATGGGGTGTATGTGTAAATAGGTGGGTGGATGGATGGATGAGTAGACAGACAAAAAGAAAAATAAAGTGAGTGACTTTATTTACGCAGCAAGCTCCTACCCAGCAAGCAGGCACTAGGTACTCAGGACACAGGGGTAAGCAAAATATTGAATCGGGCAGGAGTGTAGAGATGGAGGCCTGGGAGAGTTGTCAGGTGCAGAGGAGCAGACCTGTTCTTTAGGTAGCTGCAGAAGACAGCAGAAGCCTTGGAGGATGATCTTGGAAGTTGAGGCCCTGGGGGCCAAGTCAGTTAGCCACAGCAACCCGAGCATGCTGAGTGCTGCTCTCTGCACCTAGAGCATGCGTCGTTTTCGACTTCCTGTGGGCAATGGGAGGACAAATTCTCATCCTGTCCACTAAGCATATTTCTGTCATTCTTCCAATCTCATTTAAAATGCTGCCTCCTCTCTAAGGTCTCCTTCTCCTACACTGGACTACCCAGGAGGACTGACGTGCCCCTTTCTTAGACTCATTCTGCATTTTAATGTGGTCTCTGTTTACCTTCTGCCTCATCTCCTTCCACTCTGCCCTTCCTTTTCCACCTTCTTCATGTTCTTTGAAATGGGCTTACCACAGGGCCTTTGCACTGGCTGTTTTCTCTGCCTGGAATACTCCTCTTCCAGATTTCTTCACGGCTCACCATCTCATGCTATTCAGGTCCCTGCTCAAAATCGCCCAATCAGAGAAGCCTTCCCAGGATAACTTTCCTTCCATCATGTTGTAAACTCATTATCCTGCTTCATGACAGCACTTGTCATCACCAGATATTGTAAGTGTTTCATCTACTTATTTGTATTAACTTATTGTCTGTCTCCCACCAACTAGAAATAAGCTTTAGACAAATACTTCCTTGCTTTGGTTCTCTGCTGTATCCCCAAGTGCTGAGCAGAGGCTGCCATAGTAATAAGCACCAGGTGAATGATGAATCATAGCTTCATTAGTGACTATCCTGTTGAACTTGGATTTTATTTCTGCCACTAGACTCATCTTTGTATTTTAAGTATCAAAGCCTAGTGTCTGATGCATACCAATCATTCGATAAATGTTTGTCCATTGACTGCATGAGTAAACGACGTGTGTTTGCAGTGGGGCACTGTAGGAGTGAGTAATACTGATCTTACCTGGGGAAGGGGTCTGAACATTTCAAGAGCACTCCGAGTCACTGAGGCAAGGCAAATGTGTTCTTTTGGCAGCAATTAATGTTAACTGTGTATTTGTCCCACAGTTTGATTAATGCCAATGGTTGGGAAAACAAACATTCCCACCCCCACAGAGGCCCATTTCTATGCAGCAGCTGGAAGTCTTATAAATAACCACAAAATTGTTTCTTTACGGGGAAGGAAGTTTACTTGTTAGATTTGAAATCAAATATTTGAGGACATTATCGATGCACTTTATGCTCCAATCCTCTTCTCCAGGGGCTGAGAAATGGATCCCTGGGGTACTTTCTGGGCCAATAAATCAAAGACTCAAAAGTTCTAGAATTTTATTCACATTGCTTTGTGTGTCATTAATTGACCTTTCTTTCTTCAAGAAATACTTTTAATAATCTGGTGTCTTCTATGGACCAGATACTGAGGGACACAGCTCTGAACATGTCCAGTTGGATCCTGCCCTAGGAGCTTACAATGTAGTGGAAAAAGAACTTCAACAAAAATTACAAAAACCATATATGTGAACATTGGAACGAAGGCTAGAAGAGTGCATAACAGAGGAAATTGATGTGATTGTGAGGGTTAGGGACGGCCCCCTGACATAAGCCATGAACGCGGGTACAGATTCTTAGTTAGGGAGCATTTTCCCTGAGATCAGAATATCCAGCACTTGAGGAATAGTATCTGTTGTTGGCCGAATTGTGTTCTTCCCAAAGTGCTTATGTTGAAGTCCCAAGCTCAGTACCTCAGAATGTGGCTGTATTTGGAGATGGGGCCTTTAAAGAGGTGATGAAGCTAAAATATGGTGGGCCCTCATCCAACATGACTTTATACTTTAAGAAGAAGAAATCTGGGCACAAACACATACAAAGGAAGGACCATGTGAGGACAGAGCGAAGGTGCCATCTGCAAGCCAAGGAGACAGGCTTCAGAAGACACCTCGAGCTGGGACTTCCAGCCTCCAGAACTGTGAGAAATAAATTTCCATTGGTTAAGCTGCCCGGTCTTTGGTACTTTGCTGTGGCAGCCCCAGCAGCTTCGTACAGCACCCACGGGTTATCCTGCCTTCCCAGCGTTCCTCTGTTCCTTCCAAACTAGCAGCAGTTCGCTACGCTGTGTGAAAGAAGACTGTACCCGTTATCAGTAAGGTTTCCTCAGGGCCGGCTCCATGGGCCTGTGGCTAGTGGAGCCGCACAAGTTCCCACACTCAGAAGAGTTCCAGGCTTGGGTTCAGTGCTCTGTGGTAGCGTTTGAAATTCTTACTGGTTCTATCTTTGAATTTGCGCTTTGTAAGGGTAGTCCGACAGGTCACTTGCCTTGCCGGGGCCTTGCCTCACACACATCCCGCCTTCTGGGGTTGGGGTCCCCATCACCTTCCCCCTGGGGCCCCCTGGCTCCTGTGGTCCCACCTGGCCTCTTCCTTTCTGCTCTGATCCCACTACCACTGTGACCTCTGTCTGGAGCAGTGACTGGGTCACATCAAAGGGGGGAGCCTGTGTGCCATCATTGCCCTGCGCCCCTAGTGGGAGGCTGGGCACAGACGTGGAAGGGTCGGGATTGGGTGGGTGGCCCACCGTGTCTTACACTGGGACACGGCGGCCATCCTCCCCATCGCAAACTGGCACTTTGGCAGGTGATTCTGGGGCCTCTCGCTACCCTATCCAGGTACCAAACATACCCCAGTGCAGTTTTCATTCCCTTGGGGACTACCATCTGCAGTGGGTTGGCGTGGTGGGCCCGGGAAGGAAAGGCTGACTTCCCTGCCCCGGCCGAGGCCCTGCATCTTCATTTTGCATTGTGTTCTGAAAATGATGTAGCTCACACTGGGGTCACAGGTGCTTTACTTGCAAAAAATTAAAGTGAGTCTGAAACATATTAATGATATGCCTGAGATTGCTGCATAATTAGCCATGGATGAACAGCAATTATTACTGATTATTCTTTTTGGTCTTGCTTATATATGGACAAATGAGTTTTAAATTTTCTCTTTTCACAGTAGTTAGGAAGCAATGACTTCCTAAACTCTGGAAACTGGGAGCACCGTGTGCTGGTGCCGCCTCTGTCATCCCTGACGTGGGCAAGTTACATAAAACCCAGCCCTGTTTCCTCATCAGTCTGATGAAGGGGTTGGAAGAGCTTTGTGGATTCTCTTACCTCTCATAAATTATGAGTCTCTTTCTACTCTTATTCTGCAGTGTCTAGAAATAAAGCAATCTTGACATTCTTCATCCATGCCGGTGTGGTTTGAATTCCATCAGTTGGGTTTGTTCACATCGGCGTCTCACACTGAAAAGGCACAGGCCTTACCCATCCTTCCAGTAACCCTGGCCTTGGGCGCCCGGCTGCTCTCTCCGCCTGGCTCTTCTGCCTCCTTTATGCACTGGACCTGTCCCAAACAGCCACGCCTACAATGTAGGAGCACAGGACACTGTTTTCTATCCTCTACCCTGACCCAGAAGGGCCTGCCAAGACCTCAAGCCAAGGAAGCAGAAGTTCAGGGTGAGTTAGTGTATGTGTCTGGTCCATCACCACAGACCAGAGCATGGAAGGGAGGAAGTGGCAGTCCCAGAAACTGGGGCTGGACTCAGGATCCCT
The DNA here is from genome assembly GCA_008750895.1 of Mirza zaza. Lineage (NCBI taxonomy): Eukaryota > Metazoa > Chordata > Mammalia > Primates > Cheirogaleidae > Mirza > Mirza zaza. The sequence continues at coordinate 128 of VSMD01011232.1, read as the reverse complement.
AATGTCTGTCGGGGAGGGAGGTGAGAATATGACGTTGTAGCCAGATTTGAGTTCCTGTTTATCCCGGGCTCGGCTCCTTATCCCGGAGTCAGATGTGTAAGACCACACACACACACACACACACACAC
>VSMD01011231.1:0-55568 GCA_008750895.1 Mirza zaza | reverse complement strand
TTTGAGACAGAGTCTCACTTTGTTGCCCAGGCTAGAGTGAGTGCCGTGGCGTCAGCCTAGCTCACAGCAACCTCAAACTCCTGGGCTCAAGCAATCCTGCTGCCTCAGCCTCCCAAGTAGCTGGGACTACAGGCATGTGCCACCATGCCCGGCTAATTTTTTTTTCTATATATATTAGTTGGCCAATTAATTTCTTTCTATTTATAGTAAAGATGGGGTCTCGCTCTTGCTCAGGCTGGCCTCGAACTCCTGAGCTCAAATGATCCGCCCACCTCGGCCTCCCAGAGAGCTAGGATTACAGGCTTGAGCCACCGCGCCCGGCCTCTGTCTTTTTTTTAATTATTGTATATATTTAAGGTGTACGACATGATGTTTTGTTTTTTTTTTTTACTCCCCCCCCACATGATGTTTTGATACACTTATTTTGATATACAGATAGTGAAGTGATTACTAGAGTCAAGTAAATTAACATACCCATTACTGCATAGCTCCCTTTCTTTCTTTCTCTTTCTTTCTTTCTTTCTTTCTTTCTTTCTTTCTTTCTTTCTTTCTTTCTTCTCCCCTATTTCTTTTTTTATTTTTGGGTTTTTTTCTCTTTTTTGTTTCTTTTTTATGTTCTTTTTTTTTTCTTTTTATGTTTATTTTTTCCCTTTTCTTTGTTTCTTTCTTTTGCAGTGAGTATATCTAAAATCTATTCTTTGGGCTAATATCTGTATACAATAGAACATTATTAACTACAATTCTCATGTTGTACATTAGCACCATAGACTTGTTCATCCTATATACCTGCAACTTTGTATTCTTTGTGAGCCACTGTCTTGTTCTCTGTAAAATGCCAGTAATGATTGTGCCTCCCTCACAGGGTGGTTGTAAGGATTAAATGAAAAGTGCATAAAGTACTTAAAAGAGTAAAGAGTAAGTGCAAAACAAATGCAAGTTATTATTATTATGAGGTTAATGACTTCGTCTTACAAAAACCACAGCCTCCTTAGATTAAAAGGTGAAATACCATGCTAGCCAAGAACTGCAAGCCAATTATCTCACTTGAACCCAAAGCAAAAAAATAATTACAGGCAACTCCTGATCATACTTGTGATCTTAGGACCATGAAAACCATCTCTCAGGGCCACCACTTTGTGCTCCGACTTCCCACAGAATGACGTTCTTCGTCCTGTTAAACTGAAGTCTCTTTGATGCCCCCGAATTCCATGACACACAACTTCCTTGTGTTAGTTCTTTTAGATTACTGTTCTCTCTGATGGACAGCTGTGAGGAGATTGTCAAAGAGAGAAATCCTTATGAGATTTTTTTATGTTCTTATGTCAGTGCCTCTGATAAGCCATGATACTGGCAGAGATTAAAGGCCCTGATTGTTGTGAAACTTGTGACATGAGTGTGTGAATTGTGGTTGTATTAACTAAGAAAGAGTGGTCAGTTAGCTTCACTACTCAAGGAGGATTCCTGGTCATCAGTTATGCATAATTGCTGCATTTAAGAAAAGAAAAACGGAGAAAGATTCCAACTTGGAGGAGGCTGGAAATATTTTAATAGAAGTCTGACATGTGCGAGGTGGGTGCCCCAGGCCAGGATAGAGACCTGGCAGAACAGAACCTCCTCCCAAAACAGGCATGCATGAGATGGTGGTTACATATGTGAGTTTTGAAATCAAAAGGCAAGGATTGGGTGATGGGCACACTTACAACTTTGACTCAAGCACTCGAGCACTCGAGCAGTACAAAAGCAATCCATGTAACCAAAACATGTGTACCCCAAAAATATTTTTTTAAATTTTAAACAGTAAAAAAAAAAAAAAGGGCAAGGATTTAAGCCCTGCTTTTACCAATCCTTTTTTCTATGGTTTTGGGTAACTCAAATGTCAGTGTCCCTATGTATGAAAGTGAGATAATAATACCTACTTTATGGGGCTATGAAGAGAATTCAATAAAGCAATGTATGTAAAATTCTCAGTACAATGCCCTGAACATATCTGTACTTACTAAATGAAAGCTGCTAATATTACAATATACAATAATAAAAACAGTGAAGGTACTTCATATGTAAAATCTCTGGGTTTATGCTGAGAGGGCTATGCAGGTGTTATTTTCTTCATCAGTATGATAAGGGAATAGTTTAAGTCTAGAAATTAAGTCTAAGAAATAAACTGCCTGAGAAGTGTTACCAATTCTTCCCATTCTCTCCAGTTCCATGCTGGCAGGAAGTTTCTCAAGTCACAATATGTTCCCTAAAAGCTTATGCTTTTAACTACCATGTATTTTTCCTACATTGAACCAATGCTTACATTCCTACTACCATCAAAACCTTAAGACACTTCAAATTCTACCACCTGAGTCAATGGGAAACATGGAAAGCACCAATGGTAAATTTCACATGTAATCCAAAATTTCAATTTGACCCAGCAGCTTCAACTTTACATTCTTTTTCCACCTCTTCCAAGAAGGCTACCTTGAGCTCATGTGATGCCTTTGTAGCCCACAGCCCCATGGCTACAGTGGATCTGCAGTGGGAAGCTTGGTAGGAAGAAGGAGCCCCTTCCTCGAGGCTAGCAGAGCCCCAGGCCAGGGCCACAGTTTGGCAATTGGGGCATGGGCTGGATTTCAGCTCCAGCCATCTCCTCAATCGGGTGTCTTTGTGCAGTGCACAAACTGCACAACTGTACACAGAAGCCCTGTTACCTATCACAGTAATTTTGAATTATATCTCTTTTCCCTTTCTCTGGTCAATCAGAGATGAGAGCAATAGTGCTCCAGAGTAGTCATGAAACAGAGGGCAAGAAAAACAAGTAGAGGACAGTAACAGAGAAGAAGTCTCTAAACAGTAGGGTTGACTATTTTGAATCCTCAGCATCAGCTGCTCCAGCTTACTTCTCTCATTCTAAACCCACAGCCTCAGTTGAAAAGCCAAGAGTATATTTATACAGGGTGGATTCAACCACAAACTATCTGAATTAATGTTGGACAAGCTGACTCGACTCTGCTCTACGAGAACAGGGGCAGTATTAGCTATGCTCACTATTGTTTCTCCATTCTTAACATTGCACTTGATTTAAAAAAATCAAAGAGGGGATTAATAAAAATTTATTGTTGAATTGATTTTTAATAGGGGAACAATAAAGCCCATTGCTGCTCTCCTTTTACAGTCACAAGAGCATTTACCTTACAGCTTAGGCATGACAAAAATGCTTCAAACACTGAACTGACATTCTCCCCCCTGAAAAATGCATGAGGCTTACTAAAGCAGTCAGACTACAGCTTGCACAAGACGATTGATTGGTTTTGTTCATTCTGCACTTGACCATGGCCTTTCCTTTCCTCCCTTATTCCCATCTTCTTCAGCCAATCATTTGATTACAATTTGCTGAGACTTTCTTTGTGACCTGTAAGAAGATGGTTCACCCTATGTAAATAATGGATTTTGCTATGTGATGAGAGCATGGGTTATGTTTTTCTTTTTTTTGTTTCTAATTTTTCTCCAGTAAACATGTTTACTTTTGTAGCATAGAAGGGCATGGGGAAATCGTTTTCAATGTTTGCATACAATTTTGCCACCAACAAATTGGAAACTACAACTTCATGCATTTGTATCAGAAATACAATGAGCAAAAGCAAGGTTGAGGGCAGATAAGGGATTATTAGTGCCGCCAAGGCTTTGGACCTATGTCTGTACATTTTTTTTTCCTCCCATGTTCTTAAGGCTAAGAGATTCAACTTATTTCTCGATTCTCCAACCCTACATTCCCCACCCCCAACCTATTCCCCCAACACCTGCTAGCTGGGGCAGCCTCTTGAACCATATTCTTCACTTCAGCTGTCTTTATAAATTAACTTTCTAAACTGGGAAAGCAATACTCCACACCGCTAAGCAGAGGCAGTTTCGCTAAGACAGATGGAAACAAAGAAATGGGACCACATTCACTTGAAGATTTGCATAGGTCCAAACACTGAAAGCTGGGGCCTCTAGAATTCAGCCAAGTTGTTTTTACAGCTCCTGAAAAGTCACCTCTCCTCTTGGCCCCCAGCCTCAGTCAGTGACCTTCTGCCCCTTTCGGACTATAGCTGTATGATTAAGGGCTGAGTACCCACCCCCAGAATCAAGCTCCCTGGGTTCAAATCCTCACGCTAGCAGTTCAGCTCTGGGGACTTGAAAAAATTACTTCACTCCACTCAACCTCTATTCCTTCATCTATAAAATGGGGACAGCATGGGAATTAAATAAAATAATGCACACGGCACCTAGTGGATTAAGCATTTACTGGATGTGAGCTATTTTTAATTTCAGTAATTCTGCCACTTCCTGTTGCCTCTCACCTCTCAAATTTAAATTGCTCTCATTTACACATCTATTTTTTTATTTCTTTTCTTTTCTTTTTTTTTTTTTTTTAGAGACTGGGTCTCACTAGGTTGCCCAGGCTGATCTTGAACTTCTGGCCTCAAGGGATCTGCCTGCCTCAACCTCTCAAAGTGCTGTGATTACAGGCATGAGCCACCACACAGGCCAAGACGTCTATTTTTATTCAAAGAATACTGATTTTATTTTGGGGTAATTTGGGCGGTTTTATCTGGATTGCCTCTGAGATGTGACAAACACAAGGGAAAAGGAATTGCTTGGTCAATCAGCACGTTGTTATGGAACAGTTGCTCTGAACGGTGTTCTGTGTGTGGAAGAAGAAGGAAGAAGAGGAGAAAAAGAAGGAGGAGGAAGAGGAGGAGAAGGAGGAAGAGAGGAAACTGGAGACCAAAGTTCTCAGTGCAGAAAAGACAGGTGACAGAGCAGTCAGTGAGAAAGGGCACCCTGGAAGAGTTAAATGTTTAATTGTGTCTTGAGTGATGTGACATAAAGACATCTCAGAGAGTCATCACAGGTCATTTGAGATTTGGAACTGCACAGGTAGACAGCGGTTCTCAACTGGGATCAATTTGGTTCCCCAGGGAACATTTGGCAATGTCTAAAGATCTTTTTGGTAATTGCAACTGGGTTGGGGGAAGGGTGCTACTGGAACTTCCTGGGTAGAGGCCAAACATCCTATAATGCACAAGGCAGCTCCTCACAGCAAAGAATTATCCTGTCCCAAATGCCAATAGTGCCAAGGTTGAGAACCTTGATCTAGGAGATTTCCACTTCTTCATAGAAACGCATCCTTGCCTTCCTTTGCCTTTTGTTTCGTTTTTGTTTTTGTTTTTAATACACAGTCTCATTCTGTTGTCCCGCTCTATTGTCCTGGCTAGAGCACAGGGTGCAGTGGTGTTATAATAGTTCACTGCAACCTCCAATTCCTAGGTTCAAGTGATCCTCCTGCCTCAGCTTCCCAAGTAGCTGGGACTACAGGGGTGCACCACCATACCCAGCTAATTTTTCCTATTTTTAGTTGAGATGGGGTCTCACTCTTGACCAGGCTGGTCTCAAACTCCTGACCTAAACTGATCCCCCTGCCTTGGCCTCCCAGAATGCTAGGATGACAACCATGAGCCACCATGCCCGGCCATTTCTTTGCCTTTAAAAGATGAGTGTTCACTGAAGTTATTATTGGTGCTTTCAAATATTTCTATTCCTGGCAATAAAGACTGTTTCCAGGCCCAGCTAGAAACAGCATCCTCTTTTCCTGTCACTGCCTCTGGGGCTCATCCACACCTACCTGACAGCCCACCCTACAAACACTTCCTTCAAGTTGCGAGAAAGAAATCAAAATGCAGGAAAGCAGTAGCCACTGCGTTAATGATTACATGATATCACAATAAAATGCCAGGCCTAGTAGCCTTCTCATCAATGCTTCTTTAGATAAGCCAGGACACTTCACCCGAATGGGCTGCTGTCCAAGCAGATTAAATTAAAAGGGTTTGTAGCACACTACAAAAAAGCTTATCAACATGATTAATCAGAAAGAGTTTTACTGGCTGTTTGTTAATGCATTTCACCAATCAAGCAACTGAGGAATGTGATTGCTGGCTGTTGGCCCTGGTAACCGAACACCACGATGCTGTGTTAAATTGATAAATTGGTTTAAAAGAATGTTTACCTCCCTTTACTGTATGATTCTCTGCTTGGTGTCCTTTTATAAGAAGATGAGCCCAGATTCCAAGAGTCTAGTGTGGAAGGCAAAGACGGGCTGGGGGGACTCACACAAAGAAAAAAAAACTGACCATGTGAGTGTATTGCCTCCTACTCAGGATGAAACTCCAAAGGCCCTGGAGGGCAAAAGGCCATATCCCTTCTTAGAAGCCGCCCCTCTACTTATGTCCGCTAAAGGAGAAAAACAAAAGTCTGTCCATGAAGCTATGAGCCTTCTAGTGTAGGAACATTAGGACGTGCGTGCACTGTAATCACACCGCCTCTCAGAACCACTTGACTTTGGTAGCTAATTCGGGTCTGAGTTGTACCAAGCAGACGCACATGGCATTCCAGACAAGCAACCCTCATTGAGCAGGAGTTTCAGTAAACCAATCGTTTATTGGCATGTGTAGGAGCCAGTGAATGTGTGTAGCGAAGACTAAGAGGTGGTTTGAGAACTGAGTGTTTGAAAAGAGCTGGCGCTGGGGTCAGACTGGATGACTCAATGGCTAACAGCAGTTACGGCTGCTTCGTGAGTACTTCCTATGGCCATTGTGCAAGGTGTTTTCTCTCCACTGGACCATTTATTTAATCCTTGCAGCAGCCTGTGAGGGCAGTATTATTATACTTCCTTGATGTGCACATGAGGAAACGGAGGCTCGAGAGGGTAAGTGTCACAAGTGTCAGCCTTCCTTGGGAGTCTTTGAGACAGGGTGTAGGAGGAATGCGCACAAAATCTGCCTCCACGCAGACCTGAATGAGTGGCAGGGGAGGCAAGATACAAAGGCCCAAGAGACTTATAGAAGACCCAGGGAGAGAATGCATGACCCCAGATCTAACAAAGGAGGGGCGACTTGGGTATCCCAGTTAAGGCCAGGAAGACTGATTAGAAGACCATCTGCCAGTGTGTCCAGAGCTCCAAAGCATGGAATGCAACTACTTGTAGTATAAAGGATCATTGTAGGCATTAAATAATAGCAAATCACTTAAAGAGGTTATTCGTCTTTCAGTTGTTCATAATTTAGATTAATTCAAGGGAAAAAAATCTGAGTTTGGTGTTAATATGTTTTTAAAGTTTAACACTTGTTACTTCCTTTTTTTTATTATTATTAACAAAAAGAAAGCAGGTCTCAGACTGACATTCTTACTAGGGAATCCAGCTAGAATTTAGGAACATTGTTTTGTTTTCATTGTATTTATTGGCATGGTTACCTTCTATACATGGCGACTAATACTGGCTTCCCACTTACAGTAATAATGTAAAGTTCTCTTTAAAGATGGATTTATTTTTGTAAGTGATTGGATATAAAGAAAACTGGTTCAAGCCGGGCACGATGGCTCACGCCTGTAATCCTAGCACTCTGGGAGGCCGAGGCAGGCAGATCGTTTGAGCTCAGGAGTTCGAAACCAGCCTGAGCAAGAGCGAGACCCCGTCTCTACTATAAATAGAAAGAAATTAATTGGCCAACTAATATATATAGAAAAAATTAGCCGGGCATGGTGGCACATGCCTGTAGTCCCAGCTACTTGGGAGGCTGAGGCAGCAGGATTGCTTGATCCCAGGAGTTTGAGGTTGCTGTGAGCTAGGCTGACACCACGGCACTCACTCTAGCCTGGGCAACAAAGTGAGACTCTCTCTCAGAAAAAAAAAAAAAAGAAAACTGGTTCAATGAAAGGAAGGGTGATACACAGATGAGGCAAAAAGCAGGAGAGTGGAATGGGAATGAGTGGTGTTTGGGCAGCACTGCAGGTGTCCAGGAGAGAGAGGAGCCTCCTTAGGGGAAACAAAGACACTAAGGAAATCAAGGCCCATCAGGACTGTGAAGGAAGAAGAGAAAGATTTGATAATGGACTAGATATTCACAGGGGAGGATAGAACAGAAGGAAAATCTCACCTTGAATTTGTATTTGTTTGACTCTGTGGTCTTGTGAAAGCAAGTTAGCAAAAGTTCTCTTTGTCTGAGGCTATGCAATGCAACAATGGCTGGTTGGAAAGTGAAAATCCCAGTTGATTAATTGGCTATTTTGTTTACAGAAGGGCTTTTTCCCTCTGTGCAATGAATTGACAGGTTAAACATACACACACACACACACACACACACACACACACTGAACTGAACCGTTGTTGTGGCACCATTCTGGATTGCTCTGTGCAGGAACAGAACATCATAACATGGAAACAGGGTGGAACTTTCCCCTGCAACAAGGCAGCATCTTTGTACCTGGGGGAGTTTGAGGGGTAGTGTACGATCTTCACCTTCCAACAAAACGTCCTCACCACTCACAGGCATGGGTCTGACATGTATGCCATTTGGTTTATAAGTAGAAGCAGAAATTGAACTTAAGCCACCATCAACTGTTAATAGCTCTGGTCACTCTCGATGTAGTCTCATGACCAGACTGAGCACACTGGAAAAATGAGTCCTTGAGGAAGGGAGGCCTTGGGTCTGAGATTCACTATTCTAGTCACTTACTCAGAATAAGATTCACTATTTCCCGACTCACTAATCAGAGAGACTTCACTGTTCTTTAGAAATGATAATAATGTTAATGACAATAATAATAACAATAACTAGCATTTATTCAATGTCATGGCTCACTCTGTGCCAGGCCTCTGCTAAGTGGTCTGCAGGCATTGTCCATTTCGCCTTCATGTAATAATACCATGGGGTCGTCACTATGATTCCCATTTTAGAGACAAGATAATGGAAGCTTTGAGATGTTAAGACTCAACCATGGGCCCAGCTAGAAATAGCTGGGATTCCACACACTGCTGACCCCCTGGAGCGTGGGGGAGCTGATGTGCATCACCAGCGGGTCTCCTCTTACCTCTGCCATCCCCCATGACCTAGACCAAGGGAACCCCAAACCTAGCTGTGTATAAGAACCTCCTGGGGAGTTTGCTAAAATTAAGATGTCCAGGCCATTCACCTACTGAATCAGAGTGTTCTGGGCTACAGCCCGCAAATCCGTACTGAAAACCACCTGCCCGGGTACTGCTGGTATATACCGGGCTTGGGGACCTCTGTTTAAAGCTGTTGACTTTCCCAGCCATCTGGAGCTGAAGAGTCCAGACTGCAAGATCTCCCGCCCTGCTTTTCCCTTCACAGTGGGCTGCGCGTGCAGTTTCACTTTACATACGCGTGCCATGATTTCAATGAGAGCAAAGGCGCTGTGTCGGGGCAAGGGGCATGCCAGAGGCCTGGCTGTCTAAGAAATTTCAGACATCTGGGCTCTCCTGCCACTTGCCTCCTGTCCAGAGGGAGAGTTGTCACATGAGAGGAGAGGCCAACTGTCCCGGAGAGGGGGGAAGATGTGACCATCACCAGCTGCCCCACCCTCTCCTTTCCCTGACAGCTGGGGAGAAACAGTCCTTCCCTGCGTGTCTATCAACTCTTCTAGCCGGGTGGTGTCCAGCGGGGCCTGGGTCGGGAAGTCCACAACAGCTCGGTCAATATTCTTAAACTGGCTTCACAGCATCCCAGGGCGGGCAGAGCCATGGAAGGTTAGCCAGGGGAGGGACCACGAGGCCACCTGGTTATTCTACAGGTTGGAAACTGAAGTCCAGAGAGGGAAACAAAGGGGTGGTATCCATATTTTGACACATATTTATCTGTGAGAAGAGTCAGGCTCAAAGAGATGTGAAGGGGCTTGCCCTACGTCAAATAGTGCTAAGTAGGTTAGTTAGTCAGTTAGTTAGTTATCCAGAACAAGGAACAGAATGGCCCACTGGGGTTACCAAATTAGCTCTCTGGGCCGGGCGCGGTGGCTCACGCCTGTAATCCTAGCTCTCTGGGAGGCCGAGGTGGGCGGATCATTTGAGCTCAGGAGTTCGAGACCAGCCTGAGCAAGAGCGAGACCCCATCTCTACTATAAACGGAAAGAAATTAATTGGCCAACTAATATATATAGAAAAAATTAGCCGGGCATGGTGGCACATGCCTGTAGTCCCAGTTGCTTGGGAGGCTGAGGCAGCAGGATTGCTTGAGCCCAGGAGTTTGAGGTTGCTGTGAGCTAGGCTGACGCCACGGCACTCACTCTAGCCTGGGCAACAAAGTGAGACTCTGTCTCAAAAAAAAAAAAAAAAAAAAAAAACAAATTAGCTCTCTGACCTGTGAGAACCTCCCTCTCTGGTACGTATTGATTGGATAAGTTTGGGAAATACGATTCCTGTGTCCATGGGGACACAAGCATTTGGAAAGTCGTTCTCAGAGAGCAGTATATATAATGCCTTAAAATTTTTCCTTACAAAAATCTCCTGGCCATGCACTGGACTGGAACTGAGCAGACTGTTGACTCCAGGCCTGTGATGGGCCCAGGTCTGGCCAATGCCTGGGCCAGGGCTTCTTAAATCCCTTCTCTCTCCATAGTCTTGTGTGACTGGCCACTGTTAAATGGTTCTTGAACTTTGTCAGTTCAGCTGTTACTCAATCAAATCAAATTTCCCCTTTTTTTCAAATTTAAAAATTATAGATAATCAAGTGCCACAAAGTTTCTTGCCTGAGCTGTACAACCTCCAAACCTTTCAGGAAAGTAATAGCCAATGTTTGTTGAGCATTTTCTGTGTTACTAGGCTGTTCTAGCACTCTCTAGCCTTCTCTTACTGGGCTTTTGCAACAAGCTTTGGAGGTAGGTACTACCATTAGCCCTGCTTTATACGGTGAAGAATCTGAAACCCAGAGACACTCCGCAACTCTCCCGAGCTCCGACAGCTGGATTTGCACCCAGTCAGGCTCACTGTAAGACCTGCCCCCTTGACTGTACTGCTCTTCATAATTCCGGAAATAGGATTTGAGATATTGAGAACTATCTACTTTATAAAGATTTTGATAAACATTCATGGACTGTCTTTGGTAGGGAAAGTCCTGCAGTATATACAAAGGTGATTTAAGAGATAGCCCTTACTCTCCTGGGGAGTCAAATAGGTATTCAATTAACATATTAAAAGGCAGAATGTCCTAAGGACTACATTGCAGGCATCGATAAAGTGTAATAGAAACACATAAGAAGGGCCAGGCATGGTGGCTCACGCCTGTAATCCTAGCACTCTGGGAGGCCGAGGCAGGAGGATTGCTCAAGGTCAGGAGTTCAAAACCAACCTGAGCAAGAGCGAGACCCCGTCTCTACTATAAATAGAAAGAAATTAATTGGCCAACTAAAAATATATAGAAAAAATTAGCCAGGCATTGTGGTGCATACCTGTAGTCCCAGCTACTCAGGAGGCTGAGGCAGTAGGATTGCTTGAGCCCAGGAGTTTGAGGTTGCTGTGAGCTAGGCTGACGCCACGGCACTCTAGCCCGGGCAACAAAGTGAGACCCTGTCTCAAAAAAAGAAAAAAAACAAAAAACACACACAAGAAGGATAGTGAATGGCAGGCAATCAGCAATGACTTCCAGGAGGAGGTAGCATATGTAACCTCCTTGAATGACAAATAACACACTGCTGGTAGAAATAGAAGCTGGGCAGCCCTCCAGCTACCAGGCAGCGTGGAATAAGAAATGGGCTCAAATCCAGGTTCCACCACTTACTAGCTGTGCACCTTCATCTCTGGGCCCAGCTTCCTCATCTGGCCAACTGGAGAATAGTTCTATGTCCCACTCAGGGCTGTTGTGATTGCTGTAGGGATAACACATCGGACAGTCTTGAGCAGTAGGGGCTCCCTGATGCTCTGTTCCCCTTTGAGCTCACTGAGTCATTTCAGAACCCATTGCTCTGGGGCCACTGTCCAACAAAGCTTAGTCTGTGTTCCCCTGAGAAAGCACTCTCCAAATATTCAAAAGCAGGCCACTTAAACTCACAACGGGATTTGTAAAGGAAATGAGCACGGAGGCTTAACTTCAGTAGTGCGCCCAGGAGCTACTGTAATAGAACAAATGGATTGTTTATCAGCTTTCTATCTGTCCCTAACAAAACCATGTGAAATGAGGCATTAAACCCTTGGTTTTTTAAAAAGATGACAAACACTGGCTAATTTACTGGAGTAGAACATATTGAGCCAAATGTTTAGTTTTGCATTAAATCTATATCTAGCGTTTTCATTAAAAGGGGTAAAATGTAGCCTTTATGGATGCTTCAGTGCCCATTTCAGATTAATGCTTAACGTTTAAAACTCTGCATGCAATTGCAAATGTATCGGCAAACACACAAGAAGGAGCAGACTGAGTGCTCTGTGCTTATTCACAGCCAGACGTTTCTGAGGCTGCCAGTGTTATTGTGGAGGTGATTTGCCCACACTTGCCTAGGCTGCGAATAGTTAATATCCCTGATTGCTTAGTTAAATACCCTTCTAGATGGAGAGAGACGACATGGATGAAACAGGGGACCATATAATTTTTGTGTAATGAACAATTAAGTCATGATATACTTCTTGATTCATAGTTGATATTTCCAGAGTAATTAGGTTAGTATCCTTCTGAAAAAGCTGTTAGCTTCCATAACCATCATTCATGTCCACAGTTTAGCCAAAGTAGTTAGGGAATAAAAAGGACTAAAGATCTTAGAGTAAAAAAATAATCATTTTTCCAACAGAATTGAATTTTTGCCACCACCAAAACTAATAATATGAAACATTTCCTCATTATAAGATGAGAACTTTGATTTTTTTGAGACTTTTTTTGAGAACTTTAAAAAAATTTTTTTTTAATTTTAGCATATTATGGGGGTACAAGTGTTAAAGTTGCATGTATTGCCCATGGCCCCTCTTCCCCCTCGAGGTATTTTTTTTTTTTTTTTTGAGACAGAGTCTCACTTTGTTGCCTGGACTCAAGTGCTGTGGTGTCAGCCTAGCTCACAGCAACCTCAAACTCCTGGGCTCAAGCAATCCTCCTGCCTCAGCCTCCTGAGTAGCTGGGACTACAGGTATGCCCCACCATGCCCAGCTAATTATTTTTCTATATATTTTTAGTTGGCCAATTAATTTGTTTCTATTTTTAGTAGCGACGGGGTCTCGCTCTTGCTCAGGCTGGTTTCGAACTACTGACCTTGAGTGATCCATCCGCCTCGGCCTCCCAGAGTGCGAGGAGCCACCTCGCCTGGCCTTTTTATAATCTTAAATCTTGACTCAGATAGTGTCTTATATGTGGTTATCTAAATGGCCGGGGAGAAACTCTATAGTGTATTTCACTACTTAGAGCAATAAAAATTAAGCACCATGAAAAGGGATACAATCTGGTAACAGGAAGCAAGCTAGTGCAATTTTTATGAAAGGGGGTTCTGGAATCAGACTCCTTGGGTTCAAATCCCAGTGATTACTGATCGTCAGGCCCACCTGAATATGGAGTGGAGGAGGGTTAGCTCCTCAAAGGGAGGGAGATGGGGTCACAAGAGGAGAAATAAAAGGGATGCAAGGAGCTGAAGACGACAGATGTCTAGGCTACTTCAAGGGATGATACTGTACCCAAGGGGTGAAGGGCAAGGACCAATGCCCACTCCCAAATCCATAGGACAGACCAGGGCCCAGAAGCCAAGGAGGTTAAATTTGAGGCTAAGGAACTGTTTACAACTAGACCAAAGGTCCATAAAATAGGTTCTCATTAAGGCCCACTGTACAGTAACAGCTCCATATTTAGGGTTTGCTGCAACCACAGCAGGGGTGGTAACCACTAGCCATCAGAGCAAGTTGTATAAACACAGTGGCCAGGAGGAGATTTCTTAGTGGTTTTAGAGAGTGAAGTGGGTGTGTCATAAAAGAGAGCCAATGGAATGATCTAGACACTTCCAGAAGTTTTATCTTGACTTTGTGTTTTGTTCATTCAGATATCCTCTCTGAAGTCATAGCATGCAATATGAAACACTGACTGCAGACCAAGGCCACTGCTGAGTGCCTCAGTGCCACCCAGCACCTTCACCCAACCTTCAGGGTGACTTTGGTTCTAGCAACACCCACAAAAATGATAAATGCTTTAGGTGATGCATACCCCAATTGCTCTGATTTGATTAATATACATTGTTTTTTTTTGTTTTGTTTTGTTTTTTGAGACAGAGTCTCGCTTTGTTGCCCAGGCTAGAGTGAGTGCCGTGGCGTCAGCCTAGCTCACAGCAACCTCAAACTCCTGAGCTCGAGCAATCCTGCTGCCTCAGCCTCCCGAGTAGCTGGGACTACAGGCATGCGCCACCATGCCCGGCTAATTTTTTTTTTTTTATATATATATTAGTTGGCCAATTAATTTCTTTCTATTTTTATAGTAGAGATGGGGTCTCGCTCAGGCTGGTTTTGAACTCCTGACCTTGAGCAATCCGCCCGCCTCGGCCTCCCAGAGTGCTAGGATTACAGGCGTGAGCCACCGCGCCCGGCCCGATTAATATACATTGGATTCCTATATCAAAACATCACATGAACCCTATAAATATATGCAACTATTGTGTACCCATAATAATTTAAAAATAAAAAAGAAATTCTGGTACTATCTTGAGGTATCTTGGCTTTCTGTTTTGGTCCCAGGTTCCCAGAGAATAAAGCATCAGCAACTAGGCCTCGATTTCCCAACCTGTGTTCACAGAATATTAATTCCAAGGGAAATAACGAGGGCTACATAGGCAAAGGATTCTAGGATCAAACAAATTTTAGGGACACTGTGTTAAACGAAGTCAAATTATTTTTTCTATTCTGCAAGATTTCTCAGAGTCTTTAAGATGCTCATGTGCCACGTAAATACCTGAAAGATGATATGTCAAATTTCTCAAGTTTATTTGACCCTAGAATCCTTCATTTCCTACATCTCACACTCTGTGAGGCGAGCATATACAAGAAAAAGATAGAAACCTACAACATCTATAAAATGATAATTTCTGTGAGCCCATCAGAGAACTGAGCTACAAAGCAAGCAAGGGAGCTGAATTCCAAAGAATGACAAGCCCTTTCGAGGAGAGACAGGACACATCAACTGTCTCCTCTTTTGGCAGAGAATGAGAAGAATAGATGATCACCGTAAAACTGGGTAAGAAGAAAACGAATTCTTACAGGCTAAGCATACACTAGTATGACAGTTTAGAAACCCTGAGCACTCCATATGCGAGAAGAGTCCCCACCTGCTTGCCATCCTTTTCCATTGGCCTCTACCTGGTGCCCATGAGAAAGACCGGAAGTGGGACAGTAGACCTGAGCGATTCTACCTCCTTGGTGGTACAGTTCTGCAGCACCTGCCAAGGTTTTAGGTTTTAGAGCAGAAATACCTGGAGAAGCCCATTCATGCTCTGAGCCCTGGAGGTGGCCGAGGGGGGGGGGCTTGTCTGCCCCTCAGGAAAGAGCAAGGAACACGCTTGTGCCCAGATTCAACTCTGATATACAATAAATCAGTGGTCAGCTGCTGCTGGTGAGGGGACAGGAAACTCCCTTGGGCCTCAGATCCCCCACCAATACAAAGCAGGGTTCAGTGGCTAGGGGAGATAGGCTGAGAGATCTCTCTGTGCTCTGGATCTGGAACTTAATAAGAGGCAGAGATCATTCTGCCACTAAGGGAAGGGCTGAAATGCTGAAAAACCATCATCCCCATGAACTTATCCATGTCAATAAAAGATTCAAGTCAAAGTAGAAGAGGACAGAGTGGCTGGTTGGGAGACTGGGGAGAAATAACAGGAAAGCGTACTGGTTACTGGGCTGAGCACTGAAATCAGAAATCCTGGCCTAGGATCCCGGGTCTATGACTTTGTTCACATTATTCAAAGTCTCTGAGTCTTAGTTCCCTATGTAAAATAAGGGTGAGAGTAATAGAATTTTCCCCATAGGATTGTTGGTGCAGCTAAAGTCATGTAAAACACTGGGCACAGTTTCTGGCTCATGGAAAGCAACCAATAAAAGGTAGCTGTTGCTTTGATCCCAACAGTTGTTGGAAACTGCTAAAAAGCAGTTGCAAATGGCACTTTTCCATTTGTAGAGGAAATTAGTTGTTTTCACCTGACAATCATTCGGTTCCTCTTCTTCTGTTAACATCTCCCTAGTTTTTTTCTAGGAAGCCACTTATCCACTACCATTCACATGATTCCTGTGAGACTGGCCCCTCCCCATTCCTACCTTTAGGAGTAGGGACAGGACCATGGCCTGGCCAAACATCATATTCCATCTCCGGCTACAGCGGTCAGTTCAGGGACGAAGGAGCACGTACACCAAGGCAGTCCAATGAGAGAAAGTCCTGGGATTCTTGATGAAACTATTGGGGAAGAGAAACTCTTCTGTCTCCTGAAATTGCTAAGCCAGGAGTTGCTAATCATGAAGGAAAACCCTGCCTGAGATAGAAGCTTCTGTGTTCAGAAGAAGGAACAGCTGAGAGATGATGATGAAGTCCTGAAAACACACCTGGGCCCTCAACTAATTTAACTCAAGTAATCTCTTTACACTATTGAACAACTCTAAGCATTTTCTCCCAAACCAACTTGCTATTTGACCAAATTCAATCTTTTTTTTTGAGACAGAGTCTCACTTTGTTGCCCAGGCTAGAGTGAGTGCCGTGGCGTCAGCCTAGCTCACAGCAACCTCAAACTCCTGGGCTCAAGCAATCCTGCTGCCTCAGCCTCCCAAGTAGCTGGGACTACAGGCATGCGCCACCACGCCCGGCTCATTTTTTCTATATATATTAGTTGGCCAATTAATTTCTTTCTATTTATAGTAGAGATGGGGGTCTCGCTCTTGCTCAGGATGATTTCGAACTCCTGACCTCAAGCGATCCGCCCGCCTCCGCCTCCCAGAGTGCTAGGATTATAGGCATGAGCCACCAAGCCCGGCCCAAATTCAATCTTTATTGTTTTAAAACCACATCAAGAGAAAATATTTGTGACCTTGGATTAGGCAAAGGGTTCTTAGATGCAACATACAAAAAAAGAAAAAATTGATAATTGGACTGCATAAAAATTAAAAACTTCCGTTTTACAAAACCAAACCGAAACAAAACATTGTTAAAAGACATTGAAAAGTCAAGCCACAGACTGGGAGGAAATATTTGCAAATCACATATCTGACAAAGGATTTGTATCCAGAATATATGAATAAATTCCAGGCCGGGCATGGTAGCTCACGCCTGTAATCCTAGCACTCTGGGAGGCTGAGGCAGGCAGATTGCTCAAGTCAGGAGTTCAAAACCAGCCTGAGCAAGACCCTGTCTCTACTAAAAATAGAAAGAAATTAATTGACCAGCTAAATATATATATACAAAAAATTAGCCAGGCCACATGACGCATGCCTGTAGTCCCAGCTACTGGGAGACTGAGGCAGGAGAATCACTTGAGCCCAGGAGATTGAGGTTTCTGTGAGCTAGGCTGATACCACGGCACTCGCTCTAGCCTGGGCAACAAAGTGAGACTCTGTCTCAAAAAAAAATAGAAATTCCAAACTCAATAAAAAGAAGACAATTAAATTTTTCTGAAAATGGGCAAAAGATTTGAACAGACACTTCACCAAAGAAGATATACAAATGGCAAATAAGTTATGCATTATGCTAAGTGAAAAAAAAACACTCAAAAGCCTTCCCACTTTATAATTTTATTTATATTATATACTAAAACAAGCAAAACTATAGGGACAGAATGAGTGGTTACCAAGCACTGAGGAGAGAAGAGTGGTTGACCACAAAGAGACAGCAAGAGGAGGAAGGCATTTCTTGGGGTGCTGGAGCTGGTCTGTATCCTGAGTGTGAGGGTAATTACACAACTCTGTGCACATGTCAAAACTCATAGAACTGTACAGCAAAGAGTAAATTTTACTCTGTGTAAATTATAAATAAATAGTAGACACTACATCAAAGATATAGAAACAGCTTGCAGATATAACATGTATTGTATATTTACCTTTAACGTTATGCATACTTATGATGGCAAAATCTTCACTTGTATATTTGCTTTGATACATCTAAGGAGGTTGAGACTTTTCAACAACAATAGAATATAAAACACGTTATTAAACATCGCACATGCTCAGCAGTTTCCCATCCAGTGCAGGAGACTGACAGGAGGTCACAGTATTGACAACGTGGAGGGCTTCTACAGGAACCGCTTTTGAGCTGTTGTGATAATAAATCAGATTTGTGTAGTTTCCTTAAAATAGAAAATAACCTCAGAACATCCATCCGAAGAAATAAGATCAAAAAGAGGAAGGCAGAGGAGGATGCAAAACTATCTGAGCCATCACAAACCTTACAAAAATCTAGTACTAAATGTGAAAAGAAAAATGGGTTTCAGAATATCTATCAGCCTGTGGGTTACCAATTAAGAAATGTTCACTAGTACAAACAGATTTTTAACCTTTTTGTTTACCTAACCTTTTGTAAAGCTAAAGTAAACATGTGATTAAGCTCCAGTGGTCCCTCATCTTTGACCAAGAGAATATATATAATTCTGAAGAAAGTGGACTCAGGAGTTAGAAAATCTTAATTTTAATCCTAGATCTAACCACCAGATCTGTAACTGTGGGCAAATTGTATAGCCTGTAACATGTGAATTACATTATGGAATTGTATGTTTTAGAACAGAATTGTATAATCCTATTATATAATCTATTACATGAATTATATAACATAATGTGTGTTAAGGTATACAATAGTACCTGGCATATAAGCCCTCAGCCAAAATAGTCTAGAAAAAGAACAAACATGGAAGACTCACACTTCCCAATTTCAAAACTTACTCCAAAGCTAAAGTAACCAAAACAGTGTGGTACCAGCAAAAGGACAAACATAGGCCGGGCGCGGTGGCTCACGCCTGTAATCCTAGCACTCTGGGAGGCCGAGGCGGGTGGATTGCTCGAAGTCAGGAGTTCAAAACTAGCCTGAGCAAGAGTGAGATCCCCGTCTCTACTATAAATAGAAACAAATTAATTGGCCAACTAATATGTATAGAAAAAATTTGCTGGGCATCATGGTGCATGCCTGTAGTCCCAGCTACTTGGGAGGCTGAGGCAGCAGGATTGCTTGATCCCAGGAGTTTGAGGTTGCTGTGAGCTAGGCTGATGCCATGGCACTCACTCTAGCCTGGGCAACAAAGCAACACTCTGTCTCAAAGAAAAAAGAAAAAAAAAAGGACAGATATGTAGACCAATGAAATAGAATTGAAAGTCCAGAAATAAACCCATATATCTATGGCTAATTTATCTTCAGTGAGGGTACCAAGAACATTCAATGGGGAAAGAATAATCTCTTTAAGTGGTATTAGGACAACTAGAATATCTACATATAAAAGAATGAAGCTGCACCTCTATCTCATGCCATATCCAAAAAGTAACCCAAAATGGATCAACAACTCAAATATAAGAGCTAAAATCATAAATCTCTTAGAAGAAAACATAGAATTAAACCTTTTTGACCTTGGATTTAGCAATGAATTCTTAGCTATGACACAAAAATCATGAGGAACAAAAGAAAAATAGATAAATTAGACTTCATCAAAATTAAAGACTTCTATGCTTCAAAGGGCATTATCAAAAATGTGAAAATACAGTTATCAATAATTGTATATTTCAAAATAGCTAGAAGAAAAGATTTGGAATGTTCTCAACACAAAGAACTGACAAATGTTTGAGGTGATGGATATCCCAATTACTCTTATTTGATCATTATACATTGTACACATGTATAAAAATATCACAAGTATACCATAAATATGTATAATTATTATGTACCAATTTTTTAAATGTGAAAAGATAGCCTACAGAATGGGAAAAAATATTTGCAAATCATATATCTAATAAGGGCCTACTATCTAGAATATGTAACAAACTCTTACAACTACACACACACACACAAATCCAATTTAGAAATGGGCAAAGAACTCAAACATTTCTCCAAAGAAGATACACAAATTGCAAATAAACACATAAAAGGTGTTCAACATCATTAGTCATTAGGAAAATGCAAATCAAAACCACAATGAGATACCACTTCATATGAATGAGAATAGCTATAATATTTTTTTAAAGGAAAATAACAATTATTGGTAAGGATGGAGAAATTAGGATCCTTGTACATTGCTGGTGAGATTGTGAAACGGTGCAGCCATGGTAGAAAACAGCAAGGTAGTTCCTTAGAAAGTTAAATACAGAATTACCATATGACCCAGGAATTTCACTCATAGACATATACCCAAAATAACTGAAAACAGGTACCCAGATAAATACTTGTACACACATGTTCATAACAACACCATTCATAATAGCCAAAAGTCCCTTAACTAATAGCCAAATGTCCATCAGCTAACAAATGGATAAACAAACTGTGGTATATTTATACCATGAATTATATTATCTATCCATGAAGTACTGATACATGCTACAATGTGTGTGAATGAGCCTCAAAAGCATTGTGCTGATGTTTTAGAAAGTAGACACAAAAGATCACATATTGTTCTATTTATGTAAAATATCCAGAATAGGTAAAATTACACAGAAAGCAGATTGGTGGTTGCCAGGGGATAGGGGGAAAAGAGCATGGGAAGGGACTGCTTAGTGGGCACAGGGTTTCATTTTGGAGGGATGGAAATGTTTTGGAACAAGATAAAGGTGGTGGTTGCACAACATTGTGAAACTATTAAATGCCACTTAATTGTTTGCTTTAAAATGGTTAATTTTATGTTTTGTAAATTCACCTCAATGAATTTAAAAATTTTTAATAAATGTGTATTATACAAAGAAAATATTTAACTTTACTGAGGACATTAATGTTTTGAAAAAATGGAAAAAATATAAGCCTCCAGCAAGTGTTAGCTATTTTTTTAATCTAAGATGTTTTCTGATACAACACTGAAGATGTATACTGCAATCTAAAATATAAATGGCCTGCAGGGTATAAAGAAGATATTATTACATTTGACCACACAAAAATTTCCTATGTTACTGCACACGCACACTTTTAAATGACTTAGAAACATTTTTGCAATAAATAAGGCAAAAAGTTCATATCTTCCAACATAAATTGTTCATATAAATCCATAAGAAAAGAATTAAGACACAAAGCCAGGCATGGTGACACATGCCTGTAGTCCCAGAAACTCAGGAGGCTGAGGCAGGAGGATCCTTTGAGCCCAGGAGTTTGAGGTTGCAATGAGCTATAATCGAGCCACTGCACTCCAGCCTGGACAACATAGTAAGACCTTGTCTCATAAAAAAATTAAAAGTTTCCTGAAAAATAAAATCAACAAATCCACTTTTTAAAACAATTTCAAAGAACCTTTTGAAAAATAAAACATCATAATGTAATAAAATAAAATGTAAGTATATTTCAGCGCCCTGTGTTTAGACAGGATGAATAATACGAATAATGGCTAAGATTCAAAACAATATATACCAGAAGTGGCATGCTTAAATTCTCTGGTCACCATTAACATTGTGTTTTTCTTAATGCCTGAAATAACATCTAAACAAGGGGCAGCTGCTTCAGGCAAAATGGTATTTAGGTGATTTTAAAGACCTTAATGAGATCAGGTAATTGCTTGGTGAAGCTAAAAATTTTACCTTCAATTAACTAATCGACAGCACCATACATCATCATAACCATCTCACTCTTTTCCACCTACGTCCCATCAGGTCAATACATGGGAGGCAGGTGTCTAAGAAACCACTTCCTCTGGACATCTGAACCTGCACTAAGGGGCCATTTTTTACACATTTATTGAATTAGGCTGGCCTAATCTACAATTAATAGAAAGTATATAGTAATGCAGATTCCATAAGCAGCTAAGGAAAGCTAAAACTTTGAATCAGTCAGTATGTGAAACAAATACACTTTATGTTCCTTCTGCATTTGTTTCTTTGCAATTCATGAATCACGTTCAGAAATCATTTTAAAACACTTAGCTTTCCTGCTTCCATTTGCTAAATGGATGATGCTGATAAAAATAGTAAAAATCACGGGCTGCCCCAAATGGTGTCATTTTTTTTTTTTTCAGTAAACTAGGTACATTTTCAGTAAACTATGTATATTTTCTCAATTGAAATTGAGAAGTGTGAACTGGAAATTGAATGAAATTGCCAAGTCTGAAGGGGAAAATGGCCAATATAAACCACAGAAGCACTTCCTCTTCAAATTTATGTCGGTGAAAAGAGGGGGGAGAACATCTTCTTTGAGTGCTTGTTTAGGCTTAAACAAACCTAAACATGTCCTCCCCTCACCAGTGGCCCAAACTGGCACTGACCCCCTCTCTAGCACTTGAGGCCTAGCACTACCTGCTGTGCTCTCTGCTACACAGAAGCAGTGTTTCTGGCCGCCAAGGATTAGGAAATAAAATGAGGGCGCAGGATTTGAGGAGAGAGGGAAATGTCTCTCCTCTCCTTTGGGGAGGGCACATGGCTTTCACTTTCATTCTGTAGTACAGTATTTATTAAAAGCTTACTGTATGCCAAACACAATGCTAGATGCTAGGGACACAACGCTGAGCCACTGCACTGCTATGCTCAGAGTCCCTTGTGGAACATGCATCAGTGGGTCAGACAAAAAATAAATACGATGATATAAAACAGTTGATATAATTGGGACACCAAATCACATGCACCAGAGGCAAACATTCCTTTAAACACCTTGAAAGATAGAACGTATATTTTATAATGCTCATTTCCCCAGAAAATTCAGGGAGAAATGGTGCCCAGTGAGTTTATTAGTTTTCTAGTATAATAGAATAATGTGGTACATGCACAGAAATTGCCTACTCCCTATATTATATGGTAATCCATTTGTGCTACATACATAGAAATTATCTACCCCCTATATTGTATTATAATCCCTTCCAGATTTAATGCTAGACTTGAATTAAGGCAAAAGATTAAGCTGAACAAAAAGCCTCAAATCTCTTCTTATAGCTAGAATTAGAAATAACTTGATAAATTCTCAAGGGTGCAACAGATGAAATGAGGAAGTACCCATTACAACATTGACTGGTATAGTAATTGAGGTCTTGGCTTTAACTTCTCCGTGACAATTTCCTTATCTGGAAAATGGAGCCAATAACATTACCTACCTTACAGGGCCACTGTGAGGATTAAATGATATAAAGCAGGTGAAAGACTCACATAATGTTTAGCACATTGTAAGCACTCAATAATATAGCCACTGCTGGAGATATACAGCATCGAATAAAACAGAGAAAAATCCCTATCCTCATGACATTAACGGTCAATGAGGAGAGGCAAATAATACATAAACAGCAAAAGTATTATATCCAGGCCGGGCATGGTGACTCACGCCTATAATCCTAGCACTCTGGGAGGCCAAGGGAGGAGGATCATTTGAGCTCAGGAGTTTGAAACCAGCTTGAGCAAGAGCGAGACCCCGTCTCTACTAAAAATAGAAAGAAATTATCTGGACAACTAAAAATGTATGTATAAAAAATTAGCTGGGCATGGTGGTGCATGCCTGTAGTCCCAGCTACTTGGGAGGCTGAAGCAGAAGGATTGCTTGAGCCCAAGACTTTGAGGTTGCTGTGAGCTAGGCTGACACCACGGCACTCTAGCCTGGGCAACAGAGCCAGACACTGTCTCAAAAAAAAAAAAAAAAAAAGTATTATATCCAATTGTAATGAGTGAAATAGAGACCAGTAAATGCAGGCAGGGAGTTGCATTGTAAATAGGATGGCTTAGGAAGGCCAAGCCTGACAGAGGAGAGGGAGGGAGCCATGAGGTTATCTGGGGCAAATAGAGTTCCAGATAGAGGAAGCTGCCAACGCAAAAACAAAAAGCAGCAAAGAGACCTGTGTGCTGGATAGGGAGAACAGAGGTCTACAATCCTTCCTCCAAAATTCTGAAATCCAAAACCTCTGAAGAGTCCAGTCATACTTATTCTCTGCCCTCTTT
This sequence comes from Mirza zaza, assembly GCA_008750895.1. Taxonomy (NCBI): domain Eukaryota; kingdom Metazoa; phylum Chordata; class Mammalia; order Primates; family Cheirogaleidae; genus Mirza; species Mirza zaza. The sequence continues at coordinate 31,747 of VSMD01011231.1, read as the reverse complement.
CACCTGCAAGTCTGTATACAGGATACAGACTTGTATACAGTATACAGACGTCCCCCGGAAGAGCATTCCATTGCCTTTTCTCTGGACAGAGTCCCTGGCCAACCCTGCCATCACAAAATCCTGTGCCCACCCTTATCACAGCATCTCTGTCCGCTCCCACACGCCCCAGTGCAAGTTCCTGGACCCGAGAGACACAGGGATTATTACTCTTCTATTAATGTCATTATGATGGCTTTACCTGGTCAAAACCAAAAACCTGTTCCTAAAGGGATGGGACCAGTGTATTAGGACTCCAGCAAATCTCTCTCAAAAATTTCTATAAATTTGAAGAGAAGCTTGGACCCAATAGTGACATCTGACAAGTTGAGATTAGTCCTCTTCTGTTCTTAAAGGGAAGTAAACTGAGTGAGGATGAGGGATCCTGAGAGAAAAAGGGAAAGGGAATAAATAGGCTGGGTGCAGTGGCTCACGCCTGTAATCCTAGCACTCTTCAAGGCCAAGGCAGGCGGATTGCTCGGATTGCTCAAGGTCAGGAGTTCAAAACCAGCCTGAGCAAGAGCAAGACCCATCTGTACTATAAATAGAAAGAAATTAATCGGCCAACTAACATACATATGTAAAATGAGCCGGGCATGTTGGCACATGCCTGTAGTTCCAGCTACTCAGGAGGCTGAGGCAGGAGGATTGCTTGAGCCCAGGAGTTTGAGGTTGCTGTGAGCTAGGCTGACGCCAGGGCACTCACTCTAGCCTGGGCAACAAAGCGACACTCTGTCTCAAAAAAAAAAAAAAAAAAAAAACCAGAAAGGGAATGAATAAAGAGAAGGAAAAGTGGAGAGGAGAGGAAGGATGGAAGGGCATAAATCACAAGAGAAAAATATCCACGAGGTTACGGGCATCTCCCTTCCTGCAAGTTATCTATGAGTGGGAGGGAGGAGCTTCGCCCTTAACTCTTCCCTGTTCTCCTTCGTTCAAAAAGTAGTCTTTGGAGAGTGCTGAGACTTTTGAATACTTAAGATTTTTCAATGATGCCAAACTCCCAAATTGAAAAGGAATCTAATGAATGGTTGGAAAAATCGAATTAAATAAAAAATTTAAGTGGGAAGAGGCCTCATTGGCTTTCATCTGGAAAATCGTCTGAAATAAATGGACAGTATTTTTTTTTTTTTAGTAGCTACACAGGAAAGTGTTCGGCCGCCTCGCGGTGACCGCCGGATGCTCCAAACCCAAGATCCTCGGCAGGCAGGAAATGCCTTCGCCAGCTCCAAGGTCCCCTCTCCGCTGCCCTCTCCATTGTCTGTAGGATTTGTGTGCATCCGACTGAAGTGGTTTCCCGCCTGCAACTGCGAATCAGAGAGCTGTCTCGAAAGAAGGGACTCATTGGGACTTTCTAGCCTTTCTGGCTAACACTTGGCGCCACCTGGGCGCCAGGTATTGATGCCTCCTCTCAGGTGAGCCTCCCGCCTTTGTAGGAACTGAGGCTGAGTGGGAATGCACGTTTCGGTTTCCCGCGGCCCCAACCAGCAAGGGAGGAGCAGGACATGCCATTTGCCTGGCTGCCAGCCCTGCTCGCACTCACGACGGGGCAATTCTGTTGAGAGAGGGCTCCCCACAGCCACATCTGAGCAGGCAGCTGCTCTTCTGTAGACCTCGGATCTCAGATATTTGGGTGGGTGGGAGGAGTCTCCAAAGTGCTTCTCATTTGGATTTAAGAACAATACCAAAAAAAAAAAAAATGTATCAAGGGACAAAGTCTGATTAAACTTGCAAAGAGTCCAGCTGGGATGTCATAAAAACCCCAATGTGGACTAAAAAGTAAATGTCAGTACAACATGTGATTATTCAGACTACAAGATACAAACTCCTAACCATTTAGAAGCATCCTGGGGGATTAGTGTTCCACCTTCTGTCCCATGTTGTCAGTAGTCACATAAATATCCCCCCAATCACAGATGAAAAGGATCATTGATTATTAGATCTTAAAGAAAAATTAAAAGGGTGAGCTTTTCAGTTCATGTCGTCTTCCACTTGGCAATGGGAATTTTGGTGAGTGCGTTCTGTCCCCAGAAAAATGCATTCCCCCAAGTCCTAATAAGTTTTGAATCCCTGTCCTGCCCCATTAACTAAGATGAATATTCACAGTAGTAAAACCACAAAAAAAAAGCTTGTCAGAAATGTTGAAAGAGAATAGGTACTTTCACTATCAGAGATAGTTTCCTCTTTTCCCATAAGATGTCTTATCAGCTTTCACCCTGAGAAAATCATAAAAAGTTAGAAATGTTATGCAATAGTTCTCTAAATAAAATACTACAGAGCAGGCTAGTCATCCCTAAAATTGATGTTGTTTAAAGAGTCAAAGTACATCATCCAACAAAATCAATATCCTATTAAGTTAGAAAGGATTCTGAATATCAAAGACCAACGAACTGAATAACTTAAAGTATAAGTACATGACCCAGGGGATTAATCACACACTGTCATGGTGAAATTAGGGCAATTCTTCCAATCATTAACGTTTTGCTTACAAAAATGTGCTTTTCTGTTTGTCTTTCTGCTAAATGATAACCGTTTTCAAGTTGAATCTCCTGATAAAAAGAGTTAAAAACAAGACAGGAGTTGTGCTGTAAAGGTCATACATGCTGCTTCAACATGAAATAGCCAAAAGACAAACAAATGAAAAATGCCTGGATTGTAAGAAGAATTTGTAAATATTCATTGGCAATCTGCAATGGGACACCTTGGAAAAGTTAATGCCTGCCTGTGTCTTGAGCCTACTGTACCTCCTCCAGTTAACATGCTCTTGATTCTTAAGGACATGTTTGGATTTGGAATATGAGCCACTTGAAAAGAGTTAGGATAAGCTTTAAATTGGAAAACAGCCTCGTTTCAGGGAGTTGTCGACTTTCAAACAAGATTTCATCCCTCAAGTTTTCTAACGTCAGTCCATACATAAGCCTGTATTTCTCTGCTTAATAGTCATGATACAGTTACTCTCAAGAATAAACATTAACCAGGGGTTATCTCCAGAAGTGAAACACACACAGATTTCAGGATTACTTTGATTCAATATTAGGTCCACAAGCTATCTCATTCTCTAAAAATCTGATAGAAGCAGTCCCATTTTCAGACGAGACTGATTATGACCTTTGAAGCCTTGATATAACCTGTTAGGCAGGGTCTGGAGGTTGGACCCTGCAGCTGATGGGAAGGGAAATTCTCCCACTGGATGGCCACTTTGGGCACCAACATATGGAGACATGTGGAGAAAGCAGAGCAATAAAGACAAAGAGCATGAACTGAGCTGGGCATTTGGAAGCTGGAAGGGGCCATGGAGAAAAACCAACATTAGACCATCTTCAATGTACAGATGAGAGAATTGAGGCCAAGGACTAAAACTCCAATCCAAATCGTCAAATTTCCAGGTCTATCCACACCTCTCTGCTTAAGGACCAGTACTAATTTTCTCAGAAATCTAAATTCACCTGCAACTCCAGGGGCCTTCTAGGAATCTAAGGAAGTAGAATATGACAACCTCCTGAGCACAATGACTTTTCACTCCACGTTTGTCTGGGGAGCCACAGCCCTGGTCTGCCAGGCCAGGGGTAGGGTCATTCCTTCACAGGCCCTCCCTGGAATTAGAGGCCTCCCTGGAGGCCAAGGCAAGAGGGAGAGATTTCTGGGCCTTCCCCTACCTCCCCACACCCCAGGTCTCTGTCATTGTTTTCCTGGAATGTGGAGACCTGATGGCTCAGCTAAGCAAGCAGTTGGATGCAGGCTGGCCATACCTCTCAGCCCCACACCAAGCTCTCCTTCTACCCCTTCTTTGACCCTGCGCCCTTTTCTGCTCAGCCACCAGACCTCACTTCCACCACCACCCTAGAGAGGCCCTGTCCCTCCGCTCTCCCTCTCAGCCCTGCACCCTTTGGCAGCCCCAGCCCCACACAGGCCGGAGCTACCTGGAGGGAAGGAAGCAGGTGGGGTAGGAGGGAGGAGTGCTGGTCCCACCTGCTTCTCCCACACAAGAGCACTTCCATCTGCGCTTCCCACAGCACTGGTCGCCCGGCCAGCCGCTTTGGCTTCGCCTCAGCACTTGTTCGAAATGCAAATTCCCTGCCCCAGCCCAGAGCTACCAAAATCAGAACTCTAGGAATGGGGCCCGCAATGATTTCAACAAGCCCTGCAGGTGATTCCGGAGCTCGCTGAGTTCGAGAACCACCGCCTCAGCGTCCACTGTGTCCCCGCTCCTCCCCGGCAGGGTCCCCACCCCCCGTGCGGATCCCCCCGGCCCGGGCCCCGCCGCGCGGAGCCGGCTCCTGAGCCTCGGCCACCGAGGCATGACGCGGTGTTGACTCACGCCGGTCAAGGACGGCGGCCCTGGCCAGCGCGGCGGCCGAGGCGGATCGATGGGGCCCTGGCGGCCCCGCGCTCCGCGGCGCAGCCGGCTCCGCCCGGGCTCCTCCCGCCGCCTGGCACGCCCGGGGCTCGAACCTGCCCAGCTCGGGGTCCGCCCGCGGCCGCGCCCGACCCCGGCAAAGGCCCCAGGCCGCGTTGCAGCCGCCCACCCGCCGGCCGCGCCCGGATCCGGGCTCCCGGGGCGCCGAGAGCAAGAGCCCCAAGAGCCCCAGCGCCCAGCACCGCGCCAGGCACCCAGGAGGCGCTCCGGGAAAAGACGCGTCAGGGTTTTTAAAAATCGAAGAGTGAGACGTCCGACGAGGTCAGTCGTCCCACGGACGGATTTATTTTATAGACAAGTTACTCATTTAAAAAAAATTGGCCATTTTTTTTTTTTTACAGGGAACAATTCTATTTACACACGTTATAAACATTGAGATACAGCACAATATCTACACTCTGCTTGCATTTAATTAGCCTGCGACTTCTATCTAGTTCATCCGAGATTAATTTTAGTCACCGATGAGTCAGTTAGTTCTCTGCTTGGACTGTACTATCATCCCCTTAACACCTTGGTCAAACAGGTACTAAGTGACAGTGCAAAACAAGCATTTAAGAGTCTTATCATATCTCTCTACGCCGCCCCATCTCTCCCTCTCACAAAAAGGATACGTATCCCCAATTCAAGAGCTCTGAAATGGTTTTGGATTTAAGGCAACAGTGTCAGAGTGTCATATAAAACTAAAGAATGTTTCCTTTTAAAATATTCCCAGGCTGCCTGAAATGTGGGCCCCTTTCCCAAGGCACACCTCTGGATTTGGGCTGCCCCTTTGTTTTTCCATTAAGTGAGATGTAGATACAGATTATAGAAAAGTCATTTGAGAAGATCCTATTAAAACCTTTAAAGTTATAATTTAAAATTTAACAACACAGTTCAGAATTACCTTTTATAAATAGAAATAACAACTTACTTTTTTAAAAAGGGGGTGAATTTAACCACTGTGAATAAAAGTCACTTTATTCAAGTGACACAGAGGGTTTGTTAAAAAAAAAAAAAAAAAGTCACTTTATCAAAACAACCTAAAGTCAACATTCAGGTTTCAGTGTGGGTTTCTTAATTACCCAGTACACCAAATATTTTAGGTTTTCAGAACATCAGAAAATTAGTTCCCTTTTTCATATAGCTTTCCAGTTCTTCTAAGAAGATTTTCTGTAGCAAAATGTCATTTCCAAGTCCATGCCAGTGCCAGTGGTCATCATCCAGCATTAAAATAGCCTTTATCGCCTTCAATGTCCACTTCCTGATCTGAATCCTCTGAAATCTCTGATTCAAGGTCTTCCTGGGAGGCAGGGGAGGGTGAACATTGAGAGCTATCCAAAGAAGCACCTTTATTCTGCTCACTGGGCAAGTCTTGCCTCTGGTCGCAGGGATTGTCCAAACTTTCCAGTTCTTCTTTTTTATTGCTTTGAGGGTTCTCCTGAATAAAGGAAATGAAAATGGAGATTGGTAGGATCATGAAATACAGAGGTAAGAGGCATAAATCAAAATGCCTTTTCATCCTGCACTAGCCTTTTAATTTTTACTTTATCAAGTGTTTTCATCTATAATCTTTTTATTCAGAAAATACGTATGTGTGCTTCTTTCTCACTTTGGAAAAAGAGAAAAGTTCCTATCACATCAGAGAGAGATTACATGCTTATCAGATAAGTATCAGAGAATAAGTGTAAATGTATTATATCAATTGAACACCAATTCCGGTTATTTAACACAGACCCATTGTTTCAATATTCTTAAAAGTATAAGAGGGAAAGAAAATCAGATCAGTACAGATATATCCTATCTTCATTCTTTAAATATTTTAAACCTTGCCAGCTAACGGGTCTTCTAGACATTTTAAGAATAAGAATGCTAAATGGTGAAATAAAAAGAAAGTTTTCAAAATTATTAGAGTGTATCCTTTTTCATTCATTTTCTGGAGTAAATTTATAAACAACTACCTGCAAAATCACCACAAAGAAAAAATGCAGAACTGGAAAAATGTTGCCAACTGAGAAGGGAGACAATTAACTATAATTTACATAAAAGCTGGACTAAATTTCTAGAAAATATTCCCATAGTACATAAAAACCACTATTTTAAAAGTCCCAGTTTACATAAACTAAAGTCAAGCCTTTGACCAAGAACCAAATGAGTCACTGAATTTTTGATCCAGTGCTTGCCTAAAATGGACAGAAACACTACTTAGAAACATTACAATATACTGTTTTTTTAAAAAAAACAAGACTATAGAATAATATATTCACTAGGCATATAATTATGTAACAAATAGATGTACAAGGTCAGAAATGGACAGGGAATCTGCAAATATTAAATTTTGTCACAGTAATGAAATTACAGGAATTTTATTTTCTGTTTCAAAATGTTCTTTCTTTGGGATATCATTTGTTTTTACTGAAAAACTAATCTTCAATAAATTTTAAAATATACATTGCTTTAAATTTCCCCACTCATTGTTTTAAAAATGTTATTATTAAATATATACGTTGGCAAATGACAATTTAGAAACTGTCAGACAACTTTGGAGAACCATATTCAGAGTAGGACATCAAAAATGAATCTTTAGCTTTACGTCAATGGAGTTTCTTTAAAAAGCTGAATTACTGTTAGCCTTTTTATCACATGTTGCGTAACAAGGTCATTGGAGAAAAGACTGTTAGAAAGTTTAAGCTACTTTCCAAACAGGCTTGGATATTTTCTCACGTTTTTATATTTCATTTTAGGAACTAGCATTAGATAGAAAATAATTTTTAAACTCTTTGATATTTAATTCTTCTAAAAAACAGTGCAAACAAGACTTAAAGGTGTTTGTTTCCTTATATTTACCCTTGAGTACTGCCTGGTTTTATTATGGCTGTGTAAATAAAAGAAACAATTTTCTCCCAAAGATAACTGCTTAAGTCATTTACTGTCAATTACTTTATCTTTCCTGCGTTAATTAGATAAACAACATATGGGATTTATAAAACAATTAGCCAGGAGTTTTACTAGCCAGTGTGTGAAAACTCAGGCATAATTGATATAGGAACTGCATTAGGTGCTTTTAGCATTACTGCCACCTGAACAACTCATCCTGAATTTCAGCAAGACTATTTGCCTTTTTAATCAAGGTGAAGAGGTTAAATAGTCTCTCAAATGACTTTTGCATACAACCCATAACAGCCTTGCATTGAGATAACATGATAAAAATATTTATTTCCATAGAAACAGAACCATGTCCATACCTGTTTCAGTCGTCTCCATTTAGCACGGCGATTCTGAAACCAGGTTTTCACCTGCAGAAAAGAGAGGAAGAAAATTTGCCACAAGCCCGGCATCCCGAGGGACTTGGGGACGAGGGGAGAAGCAGATGGGGGCTGTGGAGTCTGACAGCTCTCCACTGGCTGGACAGCGCACGCTGGTTCCTGTCCCTCTTCGGCCTGGCGACCCCTGCCCCAGAAGCCTTTCCCCGGTAGAGGCCCCGGCCCCACGGGGAGCGCCCACCTGTCTCTCACTGAGCTGCAGCATCTTGGCCAGACGCTTCCTCTCGGGTGGGGAGAGGTATTTCTGGGTCTCGAACTTCTTCTCCAGCTCGATGGTCTGGTCGTTGGAGAACCTCACCTGGCCGCCTTTCCTCTTATGCAGAGGCCTCTGCAAGAAGGGGCTCCAAAGCAGGGGTTTGCCTGCGGGCAGGGAAAGCGGAGGTTAACCCTGGCGCTGGGGTGGCCCGGCCAGACCCCAGACCTGCCTGGCCCCGGGGTGACAAACGGGGAGAGGGCATGCAGGAGGCCCCCAACCAGACAGGTTCACACACACTGATCAACACACGGGCACAGCACGCTCCCACCAATACACACACAGACCTGGAGACACGACACACGCAAACACCCAAAGTCACACCCCTACACTGCATATGCACACAGACCACCCTTGCACTCACTGCCACACACAAAATCGTCACACCTCTAGCTGTTTGCAAACACGCAAATCTTTTCATCCCCAAAAGAATGCCCACTATAGCCTGGGCTTAAACTACCATGAAGCTCTTTCACCAGCTCTCGAATTTATACACAACGTTTTGCACCCCCGGGTCTTTCAAATACCCTGCACAGTGCGTGCAGGCCAGGAGCGGCCGTCCCCTGCCCAGGCCTGGCTCCCGGGACGCACTGGGGCCCGCGAGGAGCCTCCAATCCTGGCCGGAGGGCGCTGCGGCCTCCTCTGATTTCACACCGGGCCCGCGGGGGCGGCCAGTTAAAGCCACCCCGTGGGCTATGGCAACATTTCCGTCAATGTGTTTCCTGTTGGTCTATCTCGAAAAACCCTTTGCTTCCTCCTGCGCGGTCCCAGCAGTAACCCGAGGAAACCCAGGGCGCGCTCTGTGAAAACGTTCGCCCCGGGCCGGCTCGGCGGAGGGTCCCGCTCCAGCCCCGCTGGGCGAGCGGAGCCATGCCGGGGCCGCTGGCAGCGTGAAACCCTCGAGGCTGGAAAAAAACATGTAACTTAAGAAAAAAGAAGAACTCAACTATAATCCCCCCTCCAATCCCTCTAACGGTGAGAAGGGAAGGGGGAGGACTGAGCTAGAGGCTGCGTCATAATAATGACGACATTAAAATGTCAATTGTCTCCAGGGTCCCCACTGAAGCCGTCAATAGCAGTTAATTTAAAACTCTGGAGGCGCCCCGTTTCCTATTTCCCCTAGGGCTTCAGACCCCGAAGGCGCCAAGGTCGCCTACAGCGCGGATCACGGGTGGCTTATTTGTTAGGCCGCGCACTGACGGGACAAGCCCCGCAAGTCCTAAATGCCCAAAGTGTCCGCGCTTCCCTTCCTAACCGGCGCCCAGGCTCTGCAGCTTCCTGCTCCAAAGAGGTGTCTGTCGGTCCGTCCGTCCGTGCGTGCGTCCGCAGGCCTGCGCCTGAACGCTTTGAAAGCTACTAGCATTGTTTTTTCGAGATTTTGCTTGCGTCAGGCTTCAGACTGGTGCAAAACAGCCTCGAAAAAAAAAACAAAATAGGAAGCAACTGGTTATTTTAGCTGCCATAAGTCACATCCCACACAGAGGAAATGAACAATATCAGAAAAACGGATCCCGGCTATCAGAAGTCGAGTGTTTCCTGAATTTGTCTGTATTGAGGATGTCGATAAAATAATCAGCAGCGTGCACTACTCCGGGGGAAGGGTCTGCTTCGCGCAGCCAGGAAAGCACTTAACAGCTTCTGCGACCAGATTTACTCCTATCGGGAACTCAAGGTTTCCTGTATGAACGGAAAGGGTCAGGCTCCTTCGCTGCACAAGCTTGTTGAACCAGGTCCAGCCCCATAACCACCGGGCCAGGCAGCTATCCCTGCCCCGGAGGGGACGGCCCGGGGCGCCGCGACAGCCCCTTCCCCGGCCCTCCCGCCCCGGGGGCCCCACCCCGGCGACACGCGCGGCCCACGGCTGCCCTCGGCCGCCAGACCCGCGACGGCGCCCGCGGCCTCCCCGGCCCGCGCGTCCCGACGCCTGCAAGGTGCAGAAAAAAACCAATCTGAGTCACAGTGCGGTCAGCAGCGGCCGCGCGCCGCCGGGGCCCGCGCCTCCCGACCCCGCGCGCGCCCGAGAGCCGCTTTTCAATCGCCTTTGCCGCAACTTTCTATTGCCGCCCCTCCGCCCCCTCCGCCTCGCAGGCGCTGCCACCTGCCGGGTGGCGCCTTCCTCGCCGCTGCCCGGCTCGGCCCCGCCGTGACCCCGGCCGCCTTACCCAGGGGGTCGTGGCGGAGCAGGGCGTGCGCGTAGTCGTTCACCGTCCGCGGAAAGGGGTACAGAGGGCCCCCGAAGCCGCCGGGTCCGTAAGCGGCGGCCAGCGCGGCGGCGGAGTGGTGCGAGAAGGCGGGGTGGATCGGCGTGGGCTCGTACACCGGGGTCCGGTAGGAGGACACGAGGCTGGTGAAGGAGGAGTTGGGGGACGGCAGCGTGGGGGCGGGCGTGGGCGCGGCGGGCCCCCGGCCCAGGATGTCCTCGATGTAGAACGGCGTCGGGTGCGCGGGCTGCAGCAGCGGCGTGGGCGCGTACAGCGGCACCCCAACCGCGCCCGCCGCCGCCGCCGGCCCGGGGTGCGGGTACTGCATGGCTCCGCCGCGCTCCGGGCCTCGGAGAGCTGCCGGCCCGCGCGCGGCGCTACATTTATCCGCGCTCCGCGCTCCCGGCGATAGGCTCCGCCGGCCGCGGGGTGGGGCCGCGCTCGCTGGCCCCTTCCTGCCGCCCGGCCCTGCGGCCAATGGCGCGGGCCCCAGGAGCCGCCTCCGCCCCCACCCCCAGCCCGCCCCGCCGGCCGAGCTCCCCGCCCCCGGGACGCACTCGCGCCCTGGCTCCGGGGACCCTGCGCCCTGGTGCCTCGGCGCGGTCGCCACTCGGTTCCCCAGGCACCCTGGCCGGGGACGCCCTCGAGGGAAGCCCCGGGCCTCGTCCGTCGGGGGAGGCGCGCGGAAAGCAGCCGCCTGGAGCGCGGACTCGCGCCGCCTAGCCCCAGCCGGGAGGCACGTATGCCGAATGCCCGGGACTGTCCAGGGTGGCGGCAGCGGAGGCTGCTGGCAGGGCCGCGCCTTCGCCGACCTGAGAGGACGCTCCCTGCCTGGGGCGCTTTCTGGAGTAACGGTCGCACTGGCTGTTTCCCCAGGCGCCTCCCGAGCTCAGGGCGGAGAGTGCCCGGCGCTCCTAGGGCTGCTCCAAGGAGAAAGATCCACGACCCTCAGCGGCGTCCCAGAGGGGGGCGGACGACCAGCGTTCAGGTGCGCCACACTCTTGGCCGCTCCACCCCATTTCATCTGGGGACCCTGGACGCAGCCACTTCCCTGAGGATGCTGGCAGAAGCCGCTCCGGACAGGAATCTAGGGGAGGCCCGGTCCTACGGCACCGCCGAGCAAAGGCTATGCAATCTTCAATCCAGTGGGAGCTGCTCCACGTCCCTCCCTCTCCCCAGGCCCTGGGAGTCGCAGCTGCGTGCAGCCCGGTACCCGGTTTTGCACGTGTTTTCTATTGAAGCTGTGGCGCTGGCTCGTGTGGCCTCCGCTCCGGGCGGCTCCACTCGCCTCCGGGGCAAGGGGGCATTTTCTTGATTGACGCCCTCCTGCGGTCGTCACACTTCGCGGTGAGCTGTTATGGTCCTCCGTTAATGGTGGAAATGGAAAGACTTCCCAGCCTTTTCTATTGAGAAATTAAAATTTACAAGTTGGAACTATTTCTGCAAAGGCAGTGGGACTGCGGTCGGAAGAGGCGTGGACTGGGAGCTGGACCGCGTGGGTTCGAGTTTTGCTTCGCACATTTTTGTTGAGCAGCTACTGTGTGCCAGCGGTGAACAAGACGGATGTAGTCCCTCTTCTCGCGGAGGCAAGAAACAGATTTCAACGCAGTGACATGTATGTGCTAGGAAGGAGATGTACATAATGATCTGAAACCTTATGACAAGAGGACATCACCTAGTTTGGGGACATTAAGGAAGGGAAATTCTTCCCCAAGGGAGGGATGTTTTACAGATGATTGGTGTCAACAAGTCTAGGGGGAGAGGGAGGAACAATCCAAGTCCAGAGACTAGCATGTGAGTATTGTTAACTAATACAACTTTGGTCAAGTCACCCTCCCTGACCTTTTCTCATCTGAAACATCTGGGACTTGGCCTAAAGTTTCCTGATCTTTTGGGAGTAGTAGTGTCATAGGCATCTTTCAAAATCTAATGACAGACAAAAGCTACTAGCACAGACTCAGAATTGTAATATGCTATCATTGAGTGTAAGCATTAGCGCGGTGGGTAAGAATATATCCGTGTGTTTGCTCTATTACACAGACTATCTCTGGAAGGATAACAAAAAAGTAATAACTTTGCCTGTCTATGCAGACGGGGTGGGGTTGGAGGGAAATAGTATACCCTTTTAATATTTGGGTAATTGTACCATATGCATGTATGACCTTTCACAGTATGTCTTTGAAGAAGTGGTTGATTCTAGGTCTGGGGCAAGAAAAATACAAGGTGAGAGCTGAACGATATCTTTTGCCAGAAACCATGAAGAAAAAACAGAGACCACCTTGAAAGGGTTTCCATTGGCCAAATTCAGGGTGATCTAAGCTTAAAAAAATACAATGTGGGTTATACCTCTTTGAATATAACAATTCGCAAGTGTGTAGCGTTACTCAAAGAGAGAAAGGTGTGGTGGATGGGAAGGCTGGAAGAATGCCAGCTATCAAATGTAGAAAAATTGATAAAATAAAAAAATAATAATTCATTCAAGAAAGAATCATCATTGGACACCAGTGAACCTTGCTATAAACAGATGTGCTGTCATCCCGGCTTTGTTGTTCCATTTATAGAGCACAGGCAGAGTAGATTTAGCATAATTCTTAAGGGCCCTAGAATTTGGGGTGTGGTCAATGAGCATTGGCTTCAACTTAAAGCCACCATCTGGATTGGCACCTGACTGGAAAGTCAGCCTGCCCTTTGAGGCTTTGAAGCCAGGCTCGATCTGTGAAAATATTAGATAGATTTACTTCCAATAGAAGGCTGTTTCATCTACATTGAAAGTCTGATGTTTAGCGTCACCACCTTCATCAGTGATCTTAAATCTTCTGGGTAACTTGCTGCAGCTTCTCCATCAGCACTTGCTGCCTCACCCTGCACTATTACGTTATGGAGATGGCTTCTTTCCTTAAACCTCATGAGCCAACCTCTGCTACCTAACATCACTTCTGCAGCTTCCTCACCTCTCCCAGCCTTCACAGAATTGACTAGAGTCGGGGTGTCCTTGCTCAGGATTACACTTTGGCTTAAGGCTCTGTTGTGGCTGGTTTGATCTTCTATCCAGCCTGCTTTCTCCATAAGAGCGATAAAGTTTCACTTTCTTATTCCTGTGTTTGCTGGAGTAGCACTTTTAATTTCCTTCAAGAACTTTTCCTTTGCCTTCACAACTTGGCTAACTATTGGCCCAAGACCCCTAGCTTTCACCCTATCTCAGCTTTCAGCATGCTCACTAAGCTTAGTGATTTCTAACTTTTGACTGAAAGTGAGAGAGCCACGACTCTTCCTTTCACTTGAACAATCAGAGGCCATTGTATGGTTGCTAATTGGCCTGATTTCAATATTGTCAGGTCTCAGGGAGTAGGAAGTCCCAAGGAGAGGGAGAAAGACAGAGAACAGCCAGTCCTTGGAGCAGTCAGAACACACACATTACTGATGAAGGTTGTCCTCTTGTGTGGACAGTTTGTGGTGCCCCAAAACAATCACAACAGCAACATCAAAGATCACTGGTCACAGATCACCATAACAGATATAATAATAATGAAAAAGTTTGAAATAGCATGAGAATTAACAAAATGAGACACAGAGACATGAAGTGAGCGCATGCTGTTCAAAAAAATGGTGCTAGTAGACTTACTCAACGCCAGTCACCACACACCTTCAATTTGTAAAAAACACAGTATCTCCGAAGCACAATAAAGGGAAGTGCAATAAAACAAGATGTGCCTATACAGAAAATCGAGTTTAGGTGAAAACTATGCAGGTGTTCATTGTACTATAGTTCCAGCTTTTTATAGGTTTATAATTTGTCAATATAAAACTGGGATAAATATGATTTTACATGTCGAAAAACAAAATCACTGTTTTATTTTTTTTTATAAAAAGCAAAATTTTTAAATTATTTCTTAAGTCTCTATGCAGGTGTTCATTGTACTATAGTTCCAGCTTTTTATAGGTTTATAATTTGTCAATATAAAAACTGGGATAAATATGATTTTACATGTCAAAAAACAAAATCACTGCTTTATTTTTTATAAAAAGCAAAATTTTAAAATTATTTCCTAAGTCTCTATGCAATTCCAGGTAGTGCCTTGCCCCTGGGAACCACCAGTGGAGGGTGGTTTGGGAATCACTGGTCTCTCCGTGGGTCAGTTCTGACGTTATACCGACTCGAGTCCACTGGTCATGATTCTCATCACTGGTCTGATGAATTCAGTGTGCTCGTCTGTGTTCCAAGGACAGGCTCTGGAGACAAGGAAAGGACAGTTATCTGAAATTCAAATGTGACTTCAAAAGTTGTTATTGGGTCTTCAAAGACTGGGACCTCAGTGAACTAAGCAGATAACTTTGCTTGTTATTTTTCTCACAAAATGTTTCCCACTCATTTTTGTTTTTCTCCTTTTCCTGCCCCCTCCACCTAGCAAGTAATGGAGATGATTACTCTAATTCATTTTAACACCCTCACAATAAAAATGCTAGCAGCCTTCATTCCCCATCTTCAGGAATAGGACGGGTTTACGGTACTGGTTTACTCTGTGTGTGACTCAGCCACCAGCCAAAAAGATCTAAATCTATAAACCTTCCAAAAATAAATATTAAAATGCTAGGGAAATAATCACTAATACAGAATTATTAAATGATCACTAATAAAGGAAGCATCATCCCTTTCTTTGATTTAACCACGGACTCAAGGAAGCGGATGGAGATCTTAAAAGGCGTTGATACAACATTCCAACTCAGCTACATAATCCTCACCAGCAAACTGAAGCACTTAATTCTGTTAAGCTATGTAACACTACCTTTTCTAAATCCAATCCTCAGATCCATGTTCACTTTGCTATAGTTAAAGAAAAATTACAACCACATTTGTGAATGTCACATTTATTGAACTACATAATTTTTAATATCACTTGTGTAGGTTTTATAGTTTGTTTTATTGTTTTAAAAGTCATCTGGGGCCCGAAAAGAACTAGATTTTTCCAAAGTTGTCCTTATGATTTTTTTTCACACAGTCAGAACTAATAAAACAAAACTGTTGTAGCTATTTAATTCAAAATCTCTTGGAGTTTCAATATTTTTTCTCTGCTGGATACTAAAACCAATAAAGCTACATGAGATTTTAATTATATTCTGAATTAAACAAGACTTTCTCCAAAAATTTGGCACCATTTATTTTAGTCATCACTATTGTGCAAAAGACCAGATTTTGTAAGAAGAGAAGGTGGTTCTCACCTCTAATTTATCTACTAGGAATTTAAGTAAATTTTTGAAACCTCTTTTTAATATTTAAATATCTTTAGAGGTAAAATTTGAAATTACCTGTAGCTTGAAAGCATCAGTGGATTTTATTATAACAACTTGGTTCTATTTATATTTATACTAAAAGTTTTATTACCTTCAACTGTTGGGATGACTGAATCATTTATTAAATTATATACCAAGTCATTTTATTATATTTTATTTAATCTTTGACAAAATCTAATTAATTAGTGTTTAGGGCTTTACTAACTTACAAAATACTAATCTGATCAAATAGACATTCCTTGTCCATGTTATGCCTGGGATCAGAGCCCTGAAATACATGGGCAATAGGCACTAAAACATCACTTTACTGATGTTTTCTTTCCACATTTTACATACTACAGTGTGCATAACGTAACACTGTAATATGAGTGAATTTTACTGACCATGGAGCTTTAGGTAAAGCTTATGATATTTATTTGCTTAATTTAAAAAGTGATGAAGAACTCAATAATAAAAAAGAGCACACAATTCTTTAAATGGACAAAAAGATCTGAATAGACATTTCTCCAAAGAAGACATAAATATGGCCAATAAGCACATGAAATGATGTTCAACATCATTAGCCAGAAGGGAAATGCAAATCAAAACCACAATGAGATACCACTTCACACCCACTAGGATAGCTATAATAATTTTTTTTTTAAGTGTTGATGAGGATATGAAGATTTGGAACACTCTTACTTTGCTAGTGGCAATGCAAAATGAAGCAGCTGCTTTGAAAAACAGTCCGGCAGTTCCTAAAAAGGTTAAATATAGAGTACCATCTCACCCAGTAATTCTACTCCTAGGTACACACCCAAGAAATGAAAATATGTGTCCGCACAAAACTTGTTCACAAATGTTCACAGCAGAATTGTTCGTAATAGCTGAAGTGGAACAACCCAAATGTTCATCAGGTGATGAAGGGACAGGTAAAATGTGATATATCCTTCCATACGATGGAATATTATTTGGTAATAAAAAGGGGTGAAGTTCTTATACATGCTACAACAGGGATGAACTTTGAAAACATTTGTCTTCAAAAGAAGCTAGACACAAAAGATAACATACTGTATGACTCAATACCCTATTTCATTAAGTTCAGGTCCCCCAAATCAACCCAGACCCTCACCCTCTTCTCCTTTCCTCCTTTAAGTTACTCCCACTTCAAGCATTCAATCTCTTCTTCCCTTTGCTTTCCCCCTTGCCTGTCTCCAATGTGGCTCTTCCCTTCTTAGCTTGAGTGACTGAGTGGCTGGAGATACCAATAATCAAGACAGGCAACCCAGAAGGAAGAAGCCATCGGAACCATCTTTTCTAAACTAGCAAAGATTTAGGAAATGTATAGTTATGCCCCTGCTGTCAATTTTTGGTTTTCCTCCACATAAGTCATGCACAGTAGTAGTTTTCTGTTTTTGTTTCTTTTGTGTTGCTAAAACAGAATATCACAGACTGGTAATTTATAAAAAGAAATTGATTTAGCTCATGGCTCTGGAGCCTGGGAAATCCCATAGCAAGGTGCCGGCATCTAGCAAGGGCTTTCTTGCTGTATCCTCCCTCCCGTGGGAGAAGGGAGAGGGTGAGAGAGGGCTGAACTTGTTTTAACAAGCCAACTTTCACAATAATGAACCTACTCCTGAAATAACATTAATCTATTTGTGAGGACAGAGCCCTTATGATCTAATCACCTCTTCAGGTCCCATCTCTCAACACTGTGCACTGGGCATTAAGTTTCCAACCCATGGACTTTGTAGGACACATTGAATCCATGGCATTTGCATAATTTATGAAGTTAAAAAAAAAAATCAACCAAAAATTGCTTGCCTTTCAACTTGGGAGAAAGAAAGATTTTTGCAGCTATTTTTCTGGACCAGGCAAAATTTATTCTACTCCCCTCAAATAGAAGGAAGTTGAGAACTTACTGGGCCAGGCATGGTACTAAAAATGATAAAGGCAGTAGTATATTTAATCTTCACAACCATATATTAATAGATGTGATTATCAGCCTGGCTTTTTTTGTTTCTTTTCAAAACAAAACAACAATAAAAAACAAAGGCTAAGAAAGAATAAATGCCTTGCCCGAGGTCATAGAGTTAGGAAGTATCAAAGAAAAGTCCACGCTAGGAGAGAGGATGGGAGTTATAGGCTGAAAGCACAACCCTGAGTATAAGGGGCTTTCTGGGTTTCTGGGGAGAAAGAGTCAGTTCTGTTCCTCTGAATGATAAGGCAAACATCTGGGAGGAGCGGAATATGTAAGAATTCCCCAGAGGGGAATATGGACAAAGAATATGGACACGAACAAGAATAATCACGGTGTTTACTGTGGTGTTGCTATGGTGACAGCAGTAGTGATGGTGTCAGGATGACAAGCGGCATCTCCCAAACTTTAATGGCTCATGGCACTGAGCCGGAGTTTGTTTGTGTGACTCTTCTCTTTCAGGGTCTTCAGGAGCAATGATTGTGGAGGTAGAAAGCACGTCACATAAAGAGTTCCAGCCTTGGAGCGGATGGAAGACCAGCCACAGAATGACTATAGGCTCATTATTTTCAACCTTGTTATACCCCCAAGGCTGGAACACTAAGAACCTTTGGCTACATTTGGAGAGTCCAGCAGCTAGATAAGAACTCCATTTGACAGGTGAGGAAATAGGCCCATAGAGGTTGGACATCTTGTCCAAAGGCCCAGAGCTAATAAATAGCAAAGCAAGGATTTAATCTCAGGTATGATTCTTAAACAAGTAAGGGCTTTTTTTGGTTCCACAACGTCTTTGCCATTGAGTCAGCAATGGTAATGTGTGCGAGAGCCTATTTGTAAACAGGAAGCCCATACCTATCACTTTATTCCTTGGGTGTGCACCTTGCTGGTCTAAGATATTAAGGTGAAAAACAGGCAGTCTCCACAATAGAAAAAGAAAAAAACAAGAGTATAGTTACTTTATTAAATCAAAATATATATGGAGGTATATGTTGCCTATTATAATCAAACACATAAGTATACACATATTATATAAATATAGCATATAGTAAAATTATTAATCATTTAGTGCCATGTTAAATTTGATTTCTACTCCCTTTTATTTGAAAAAGGCATAAAAATTACACTATGAGTTATTTCAGACTCCACTTATTAAAATATTTCAGCTATCCAATACTTTATTTTAAATAAATGATTGATAACATTTCTATCAAAGGGTGTGAAATAGGCCCATTATTTGTCTTTATAGAACAGTCAAGAAAAGATTATTAGGCCGGGCTGGAGGCTCACGCCTGTAATCCTAACACTCTAGGAGGCCAAGGCAGGAGGATTGCTCAAGGTCAGGAGTTCAGAACCAGCCTGAGCAAAAGTGAGACCCTGTCTCTACTAAAAATAGAAAGAAATTAATTGGCCAACTAAAAATATATAGAAAAAATTATCCAGGCATGGTGGCACATGCCTATAGTCCCAGCTACTCAGGAGGCTGAGGCAGAAGGATTGCCTGAGTCCAGAAGTTTGAGGTTGCTGTGAGCTAGGCTGACGCCACTGCACTCTAGCCCAGGCAACAGAGTGAGACTCTGTCTCAAAAAAAAAAAAAAAAAAAGAAAAGATTATTAGCTTTTTCAATTTATGGTCTAGTCCCATTGATAAAAAGAAAAATCAGAGTGATTCTAAAAGGATAGCTTGATTTTATTTTTACTATCCTAATTTTAAGTTATACAACCAGCTAAGTGATCTTTAATTCAGAGAAAGAATGACAACAGCCATTTAAAATAATATTTTTAATAGAACATTTATAAAATGGTTCTACCAGTTTCTCTTCTCTCCCTTTCTTTACAGGGGAAAAGTGTTCCAAGTGAGACCTGCTGCTGATGCTCCTGCTGAACAAAAGCCACTTGCTTCCTTAGTTAATCTGCCAAACCAAGGCTTAACAGCAAGGTTTAAGTTTCCTTCAAAACAAAAGCTTTTAGGGGCTGAGCTCAGGGGCTCATGCCTGTAATCCTAGCACTCTGGGAGTCTGAGGCGGGCGGATCACTCAAAGTCAGGAGTTTGAAACCAGCCTGAGCAAGAGGGAGACCCGGTCTCCACTAAAAATAGAAAGAAATTAATTTGGCCAACTAAAATATATAGAAAAAATTAGCCAGGCATAGTGGCACATGCCTGTAGTCCCAGCTACTCGGGAAGCTGAGGCAGAAGGATCGCTTGAGCCCAGGAGTTTGAGGTTGCTGTGAGCTAGGCCGATGCAATGGCATACTCTGGGCAACACAGTGAGACTCTGTTTCAAAAAAAAAGAAAGCTTTTAAATAAGGTTAGGTTAGACCTACCAGGATATCAAATCAAATACTTATTTTCATAGATCCTTTCAAGTACACACTGGGGAAGTATACTTGGCAGAAATGGAAAGTGACCATAAAGGCTGGGAGGGAAAGACTTTTACCTGGCAAAGGGCTTGAAGATATGGTGAATAGACAAATACCAATTTTTGTCTAAGAAAAGTGAAATAGGAACAAAATAGATGCACATTTGAAAAGAATCTCTCTTCAAAGTAGTTCCACCATATGTCTAACAAGTTAGAAAATAGTAATGATAGGCCATGCTGATTTCACTCCTACCTGGGATGCAGAAAGCTGAAAAGAGCATTGTTTCCACCCAACAAGAAAAAATTAGATAAACTACACAGTCATAACTTTTGTTTTTTTGGGGTTTTTTTTTTTTTTTTTTTGAGACAAGAGTCTCACTCTGTTGCCTGGGCTAGACTGCCATGGTGTCAGCCTAGCTCACAGCAACCTCAAACTCCTGGGTTCAAGCGATCCTCCCACCCCAGCCTCCAAGTAGCTGGGACTACGGGTGTGCGCCATCATGCTCAGCTAATTTTTTCTATATATTTTCAGTTTTCCAGCTAATTTCTTTCTATTTTTAGTAGAGATGGGGGTCTCACTCTTGCTCAGGCTGGTCTTGAACTCCTGACCTTGAGTGATCCACCTGCCTAGGCCTCCCAAACTGCTAGGATTACAGGCGTGAGCCACCACTCCGAGCCAACAGTCATAACTTTTCTTGAACCCATTGAGAGCTAAGGTGTCAGAACAGCCATGTACTCTAAGGAAAGAGAAGCCCTTCCAAAGAGGGACAGAATGAGCAGTGGCCAACATGTCAGAGCTTAGGAGGAGGAGACCGGCTACTAGGTAAGCAGGTAAGAATTCTGCTGAGATTTTTAACCAGTTGCCAAAGGCTCCACGTGAACTAGCATGAAAAGTATAGACTCCCTGGAATCTGCAGACTCAATTGGACTTTGTACCCACTAGCAGGCTCTTCTCCACAGACTTTATCAGGTGCTTAAGAAAGATTGGAGACAGGATGGGAGGCTAGAGAAACTTCCATCCATGGTGCAGGCGGGGAGAAGCGGAGCAGCCACCACTACAGGAAAGGTCGAAGCTCGGCCCAGAACCTTTTTTCTTACAGATGAAAGCCACAGGAGGAAAGGCAGCACACCTTGTAGCTCCCACAGAAGAGGTAAAGACCATCCTGACTGTGATAAAGATAAAACCCAAAACACTTCTAGGGAAGAGTCTAGAAACTCCCTCCTTCAAAGAAACTACTAAAGAAACAAGCAGAGTTTGGCTACCAGTAGGAGGGGAAAAAAAATCACTGAGAAAGCCTCACTCTTTTTTTTTTTTTTGAGACAGAGTCTTGCTTTGTTGCCCAAGCTAGAGTGAGTGCAGTGGCGTCAGCCTAGCTCACAGCAACCTCAAACTCCTGGGCTCAAGCAATCCTACTGCCTCAGCCTCCAGAGTAGCTCGGACTACAGGGATACGCCACCATGCCCGGCTAATTTTTTCTATATGTATTAGTTGGCCAATTAATTTCTTTCTATTTATAATAGAGACAGGGTCTCGCTCTTGCTCAGGCTGGTTTTGAACTCCTGACCTCAAGCAATCTGCCTGCCTGGGCCTCCCAGAGTGCTCGGGTTACAGGCGTGAGCCACCGCACCTGGCCAGAAAGCCCCACTCTTAAACACTGATCAAAAGAAAGCAGGGAGCTGGGTACAGTGGTGCACCTGTAGTCCCAGTTAGTTGGGAGACTGAGGCAGAAGGATCGCTGGAGCCCAGGAGTTGGAGGCTGCAGTGAGCTATGATTTTCCCTGTGAATAGCCGCTGCATTCCAGCCTAAGCAACATAGCACGACCCATCTCTTAAAAAAGAAAAAGAATAAGAAAGAAAGAAAGCTGATGTGTCTATATTAATATCAAGGTTGACTTTAGAATAAGGACTATTACCAAGGATAAAAAGGAAGGAACATTACATAATGATAAAGATATCAATTCACTAAGAGGTATAGAAATTCTAAATATGGATGCACCTAACCACAGAGGTGCTGGAAATTCAAAGGACTGAAAGGGCTCCTACTTGGAGTTCATTGGACATCTTAGATATGTATTAACAGATTAATTTTTTTCAGCTAATTTAGGAAGTTTTTATCAATTGTTTCTTCAAATATTCTTGCTGTCACTTTCTCTCCTCTTCTCCTAGGACTCTCATTATATGTATATTGGCATACTTAATAATGTCCCACAGGTTCCTGATGCTCTCTATTCATTTTTCTTTGTTCTTTTTTTCTGTTCTTCAGACTAGATAATCTCAATTGATCTATCTTCAAGTGGCTGACTGTTTTGCTTGATCAAATATGCTCTTGAGTTCCTCTAGTGAATTTTTAATTTCAGTTATTATATTTTTCTTTTCTTTTCTTTTTTTGAGACAGAGTCTCACTGTGTTGCCTGGGCTAGAGTGCCTTGTTGTCAGCCTAGCTCACAGCAACCTCAAACTCCTGAGCTCAAGCGATCCTCCTACCTCAGCCTCCCGGGTAGCTGGGACTACAGGCATGTGCCACCATGCCCGGCTAATTTTTTTATATATTTTTTAGTTGGCCAATTAATTTCTTTCTATTTCTAGTAGAGACGGGGATCTCGCTGTTGCTCAGGCTGGTTTCAAACTCCTGACCTTGAGTGATCCACCCTCCTTGGCCTCCCAGAGTGCTAGGATTACAGGCGTGAGCCACCATGCTTCAGTTATTATATTTTTCTTTTTTTTTTTTTTTTTTTTTTTATTTAATAGCAAGTAGTGTGTATAGTTATTATATTTTTCAACCCTGAAGTTTCTGTCTGGTTCTTTAGCATTTCCATTTCTTTATTGTTATTTTCTATTTGGTGAGACATTGCTCTCATGCTTTTCTTATTCAAACGTGGTTTTCTTTAGCTCTTTGAACACATTTAAAATAATTGATTTAAATTCTCTGTCTAGTAAGTCTAAGATCTAGATTTCCTCAAGGACAGTTTCTGGAGATTGCTATTTTCCTGTACAAGGACGATACTTTCTTTCTTTGCTTGTGTCATAATTTTTTATATGAAATTTGGCATTTCTAATAGTACAATACGGCAACTCTGGAAATCACATTCTTCCTCCCCAGGACTTGTTGATGTTGTTTGTTTAGTGACTTTTCTGAACTACTCTGTAAAGTCTGTATTCTTTTTCATATGTGACCACTGAAGTCTCTGTTTGGTTAGCTTAGTGGTCAGCTAATGATTAGATATTTATTTAAATGGCTAAATCTAATAAGTCTCCCAGCTACTGCCAAAAGGCTGTGTGTGTGTATGTGTGTGTGTGTGTATGTGTTGGGCACACCTTCACACTCATGCAGGCAATTAAAAATGGTAGTTTAATCTTCACTATGTTTTTTCAGTGCCTCAAAGTCAGCCAGATGTGAGAATTTAGGACCTTCTTAGGTCTTTCCTGGGCATGTGCATGAATTTAGGCGTGCACATAGGCCCATGCGTGTGCATGGCCTTCTAGATGCCGTGAATAATGTCAGCAATTTGGGAAGCCTCCTGTGGACATCTCATTCCTCAGCTCTTCTTTTGATGTGTTTTTGGTCATCTCATTCTTTTCCTCAACTTTTACCACTGCCTAAGGAAGCTGTAATGCTAACCATTGCTACAATTATTATTTTTTTAATTGTTTTTTACAAGAAAAATGATCTCACTCTGTCACCAGGCTGGAGTGCAGTGGCATGATCATAGCTCACAGCAGCCTGCAACTTCTGGGCTCAAGAAATCCCCACACCTCAGCCTCCCAAGTAGCTAGGACTATAGGCACAAGCCACCACTCAGCTGATTATTATGATTATTATTAATTTTTTTTTTGGTAGAGATGGGGTTTGCTATTTTGCCTAGACTGGTTTTGAACTCCTGGCCTCCCAAAGAGGTAGGACTATAGGCATAAGCCACCACACCTGGCCACTACTATTTCAACATATGTCTCCAGGTAAAAGGCTGTTCTCACTGAGCAAGGTCTGAATCAGGTCAAATAAACATAAGTTTTGTCAGCAGAGGCTTCCTGGGAATTGCCAGATCAAATAATGACAGTTCTCAAAGAATGCTGTTTTGGGGGGCTCTCCAAACCCATTGTGTTTTAGCAAGTGGCTGCTAGGCTACAAGTTTTCATTGACTGTGGAACTGTTGGTTTTCAAGGCCAATGGGAGTTGAGGAGAGTTAAAACACCGCAGGACAAGTTAAAACACTGCAAAGCCGATCATTCTTACTAAGATACAGCCTTTTGTTTTTTAAATAAATGTTCCTTAGATTGTTATAAGCCCTTTGTTAATTTCCAGAATTCTGAAAAATTTGATTTTGACAAGTTATCTCAATGGTCTCACTGCCTTTGTGGAGGAACAGGTTTTCAGAGGACCTTACTCCACCATTGCCACTGACATAACCTCATTCAGTAATTTGAAGCTATCATTGCATTGTCTGCTTCCATCTTTCTACTGCAAAGTCAGCTTAATTGTTGTCCCTATGAAAATTATCTTTTTCTTTCTGGTTACTTTTAAGATATTTATCTTTGGTTTTTAGCAGTTTGTCTATGATATACCTAGGCGTGACTTTGTATTTGTCCTGTTTGGTGTTCATATGGTGCTATAGACTGAATTGTGTCCTCTGAAAATTCACATGTTGAAGCCCTAACCTCCAATGTGACTGTATTTAGAGATAGGGACTGTAAGGAGGTAATTAAAGTTAATGAGGTCATAAAGATGGAGGTCTAACATGATAGAATTAGTGTCCTTACAAGAAAGACAGTATAAGTGTGCGCCCCCTTCCCACCCTGCCATGTGAAAACACAGCGAGAAGGTACCATCTGTAAGCCAGGAAGTGAGCTCTCACCAGAACCCAATCATGTTGGCATCCTGATCTGACTTCCAGACCCCACAACTGTGAGGAAATAAATTTCAGTTGTTTAAGCAACCCATCCTATGGCATTTTGTTATGGCAGCACAAGCTAATACATAAGGATTTAATCTCATTCTTTTTCCCCTCTTGAGACTCCAATTACATGTATGTTAGACCTCTTCACATAACCTGTTTATGTTTCTCGTCCTTTTGCCCACCCATGCATTAGTATACAGTTGACCCTTGAACAACACAGGGGTTAGGAGTGCCAACCCCCCTACACAGTCAAAAGTCCATATATAACTTGACTCCCAAAACACTAATAGTCTGCTGTCGACCAGAAGCCTTACTGATAATGTAAACAGTCAATTAACACATATTTTGTATATGTATTGTATACTGTATTCTCGTAACAAAGCTAGAGAAAAGAAAATGTTATTAAGAAAATCATGAGGAGGAGAAAATATATTTTCTATTCATTAAGTGGAAGTGGATCATCATAAAGGTCTTCATCTTTGACAGCTACACACTGAGAAAGCTGAGGCAGAGGAATAGGACAGATTGGTCTTGTGGCAGAGGTGGAAGAAATTCCATGTGCAAGTGGACCTGTGCTGTTTGAGCCCATGTTTCTTGAGGGTCAGCTGTAACTATTATCTAACTTGTCATCCATTGCCCTTTTCAAACTGTGACTACTCAGCAACCAAACCCGTCCATGTTGACAATTTATTGTAATTTTCAATTCTAGAACTTCCATGGAAACTATAGTTTCCAGTTTTCAGTCCAAATATTCCATCTTGTCTTTAAAATTTTTGAATATTTTTGAATATTCAGTTTTTAAAAATCTTATTTGGCAATTCTATTAGCTGTATTTTCTATTATTTGTTTTTCTATTGTCTGTCTCTTCTCTCAGTTTTTTTATCAAGGTCTAGTTCCTTGTATATCATGGGTTTTTGTTGTTTTTAAGGAGAGAAAACACCTGTTTTATGGGCACCCAATGTATATATATTTTTTAAATTGTGGCATTTAAGACATTTTTTTTTTTGTATCTGCCAATTAATTCTACCAACAATATTGATACCTTTTTTTTTTTTTTTCCCGAGACAGTCTCACTCTGTTGTCCAGGCTAGAGTGAGTGCCATGGCATCAGCCTAGCTCACAGCAACCTCAAACTCCCGGGCTCAAGCGATCCTACTGCCTCGGCCTCCCAAGTAGCTGGGACTACAGGCATGCGCCAACCATGCCCAGCTAGTTTTTTGTATATATATTTTTAGTTGGTCAATTAATTTCTATTTTTAGCATAGACAGGGTCTCGCTCAGGCTGGTTTCGAACTCCTGACCTCGAGCAATTCGCCTGCCTCAGCCTCCCAGAGTGCTAGGATTACAGACGTGAGTCACCACGCCTGTTATATCCATCTTTATGAATATAAAGTGGTATGTCATCATGGTTTTCATTTGCATTTCTGATGGTTACTCTCTTGATGCTTTTGTCTTCAGCTTTGGACAGTTTGATTATATGTGTCTTGCCATGGAGCTCTTCTGAGTTTATTTCATTTGGAGTTCCATAAACTTCTTGGGTGTGTAGATTCAAGTATTCTAACAAATTTGAGGTGTTTTTAGCCATATTTCTTTAAAGATTCTTTCTGCCCCTTCTTCTCTTCTGAAATTCCCATTTTACAAATGTTGATAGACTTAGTGGTACTCCCTGGGTCTCTGAAGCTGTTTATTTTCCTTCATTCTTTTCTTGCTGCTCCCCAGATTGAATAATTTCAATTCACTTACCTTCAGCTTCACTGATTCTTTCTACTGCCTGCTCTTATCTGCTGTTAGAACCCCTCAGTGATAGTTTTCCCCTTTGTTATTGTACTTTTCAGCCCCTAATTTGTATAGTTCCTTTTTATAGTTTCTTTATTGATAATTCTCAATTGTTTTCTTGATTTCCTTTCATTCTTTATGCATATTTGAGGCAGTTGATTTAAAAACTTTGGGGCCAGGTGCAGTTGAGTGGCTCATGCCTATAATCTCAGCATTGTGGGAGATGGAGACAGGAGGATCACTTGAGGCTTGGAGTTTGAAACCAGCCTGGGCAATATAGAAAGATCCTATCTCTAAAAAATAAAAATTAAAATAATTAGCCAGGTCATTTAAAATCTGCCTTTCCTTTCTACTTGTACTGAGTGTAGAGATCAGTTAAAGCTTAGGGCCTTCTCAGGTCTTCTCTGAACATGCAACTTGACCTGGGCATTTTCATGGCTTTCTAAATTCCCCACAATACAGTGCTTTTGAATGACCTAATTTCCCTAAGAAATTCTCTCCACTGTTTTTCCTCTCAGGCTTTAGGCACTCCTTTGTTTACCTTGACTGTAATTTTTCTGCCCCAGGTGTCAGCAGTTGTTCATTTGCCTGATGAGAAATGCCCTCCACTTTTCTACCTTGATTGAGTTATGAGTTAGAGGAAACAAAGGCAAGTGTCTTGTGTAAGTCCTTCAGGTTGCCCCAGACAGGTTAAAATATAATCTTTCAAGAATAAGACCTCTCTTTTTCCTAGGAACCAGGGACTAGGTCCCATGCTAAAAATGCGGGCTGCTGTCTTCAAGACTGCTGCAGAACTAAAGAAGAGAATAGGGAGAGGGTGAGTAAATCACAGAGAAGCTTGTCTTCTGTTTTTAGATTGCCTTTTTCTTGATTCCGCATGTGCTTAGTGGGTATAAACCTTTGACTGTTTTTCAGAGTTCTGTCAAAGTTGTTTCTGAATGTATTTTTTTTTTTTGAGACAGAGTTTCACTTTATTGCCCAGGCTAGAGTGAGTGCCCTGGCGTCAGCCTAGCTCACAGCAACCTCAAACTCTCTGGGCTCAAGCAATCCTGCTGCCTCAGCCTCCCAAGTAGCTGGGACTACAGGCATGTGCCACCATGCCCGGCTAATTTTTTCTATATATATATTAGTTGGCCAATTAATTTCTTTCTATTTATAGTAGAGATGGGGTCTCGCTCTTGCTCAGGCTGGTCTCGAACTCCTGAGCTCAAACGATCCGCCCACCTCGGCCTCCCAGAGAGCTAGGATTACAGGCTTGAGCCACCGCGCCCGGCCTTTCTGAATGTTTTTGCTTGATTTTTCAATGTTTCTGTGGAGGAACAGGTCCTTGAAACTACCTACTTTGCCATTTTTGCTGATGCCAGTTATTTTTTGAGGGCCTGACACTGTATATGAAAATTCGTAGAGCTAATTTATGGCTCGGGATGTTAAAATTCTTTTGCTTTGTCAGGCAGTTAAATTAGTTGCATTAGCATTCTTTTTAAAACAGTCATGGAACGAGATGGCTTAAAGCAGGACTTCAGGCCACGTGAGGACCAATGTATTTCTGATTAATCTTCCACCTAAAGTATAGACCCTTGGAGTGTGACTAAAACCTTGCAATGTTTACCAGGGCCCTTCTTCCATGGTGGTACCTGTGTACAAGCTTATTTTAGGAAAGTTAGTACAGCTTGCATAACTCATTGACAGAAACGAAATTATGGAGCAAACAGGTAGAAGTGCTGAAACTAAATTTATTAATGGATTTACCAAGGGGGGTAGTTTATTAGATATTATCCATAGCTTATATTGACATCTGATTTTGCAGAGAAATTATGTCCATTATTTTTACTAAGATAATTAATACTTCTGCAAGGTAAATTTATTCCTATAAGTAGCATATTTTTTAATTCTCCAATAAGGTTTGGTTTTACTTAACTATTAAAGTCAAATGTTTCTAAAATTTATACACTAAACTTGATATGGGCACAAAATTTATTCTTTGGACATATTCCCTCTAAGTGCTCTAGTTCTTCATGCTGAAACATCTCAACTTCCAAAAATATGGTTGCCAGATCAGAAATGCCAGGGCCCTTCTAAGGGTTAAGATCTCAAGAGAAAAATATATATACACGGATTTTATTATATACGAACAAGGAACACCAAAAAGTTTCATCAGGTAAACAAAAGAATATAAATTATAGACATAAATAGTAGTTTCAAAAAGTCCTTAAATCATTGTGACCTTCTCCAAAAGACACAGGCCTTAGAGTGAGGCTGCATAACCATTAATCAGACCTCTGGGTATGGGAGAGCTCACTGCTCTCCCATAATAGCAATTTAAATTCTGGAGAAGTGGGCTTTTTGTGAACTCTGCGGGGCTAATACGTTAGGCCTCATAACAAAAAATGAAATGCTTTCTTATCTATGGGAAACAAAAATATTGAAGGAAGGGATACTTCTAAGGTTATGTTTATTGTTGACAGTGATTTTAGATAACCACTAAAAAGTGTTAAAGATTTCTTCATAAATTCTGGCTATCTCTCATAACAAGGATACTTTTTGTAGCTATACAAATGGTTTGGTGAAAAATAAAAAGGGAGAAATTGAGCTGAGGGAAGTCTAGGGAGGAGGCAAGGTAAGCAAACACAAACTTAATTAAATCACAGGAAGAAAAGAAATGAGATGGTTCTTTCCAAGGCCAAGTGTTGATGATATTTACCTATGTAAGTTCAAGCACAGAAGACCAATACAATTCCTATATATTCCCCATTTAATAATGTACAAATTTTTTTTCATATTTTATAAAAAAGCTACATTATATGAAAAGCTAGAAATATATATTTGCTAAATGCATATTCCAAATGAAACCCAACTTAATACACAGTGAACTTTAGGATGACAGAAAAATGGGTAGATATTAAGTTCAATAAAGTTTACAGTACTATCTTGCCTTAATCAATTCTTTAAAAATCTATATACAAGGCTCAAGTTCTGGGGTTTCAGGTTTTAGTCTTAATGTTTCTTTAAAATAAAATCTCTGACCCTCAAGTTAACTAAAGATTTATCTGGGCCCGTAGAGGTAATCTGCTCTTTGTAGCAGAGTGCTCTGTAGTTTCTTCCACTTTAGACCTCTCCACTGGATTAATGCCTCTGTTTTCTTTGTCTTTTCCATGTGACTTTTTATGCTGTGAATATAAGTAGAGAAATTAAGTCAACATAAAGTAACATTTGATACACATTAGCTATACCCTAACTTCAGAAAAATTTCAGCACAAGTTTGAGCCAACAATTTATTTGGCAAGTAGAGGTACATGCCCTCCTTTTTAATTTTATTTATTTTTTTGTTTAGAGACAGGGTCTCACTCTTGTCACCCAGGCTAGAGTGCAAGGGTATGATCGTAGCTCACTGCAGCCTCAAACTCCTGGGCTCAAACAATCCCCCAACCCATCCTCCTGAGATGCTCAGGTGCACACCACCACACCAGCTAATTTTTTTATGTTGCCCAGGCTGGTCTGGAACTCCTGGCCTCAAGTGATCCTCCCACTTTAAGTTTCCCAGAGTGCTGGGATTATAGGCATGAGACACCACACTCAGCCAGATGCCTTCTTTATTTTACCACTAATGAAAGAAGTAGGGTGAAAGAAATACTAATTTTTTGCATTATTTCTTAAGATATAATTACAGATTTAGTGGTTCTTATCAGGGAGTGATTTTGCCTTCTAGGGAACATTTGGTAATGTCTAGAGACATTTTTAGTTGTTACAACTAGGGAGTGCTACTAGGTAGGAGCCAAGGATGCTGCTCCACATAGTAAGATCCACATGAAAGCCCACCACAACAAAGAATTATCTAGTTTAACATGTCAGTAGTGCCACCCTCGAAGAACCCTGCTCTAGGGAAACAAAGATTTGCTATCATGCAAAAAAGCAAATTCTACTTTGAGTAGAGATGCTGGTATATGGACTACCTTAAGACACTTTTACTTATCTTATTTTTTAAATCATATTTTATCTTTTTAAAAATTTAATTCCTATTCCTTATTTGGGAGTTATATTTTGCTGGAATCCTCCTCCTTGCCTATAGAAAACATTGAGAATGGTGACATTCGCTGTACACTCAATTATCAATGCTGAGACAAATCATAAACCAACTTTTAAAGTTTTAAACCCAGAATAACTCCCTTATCAGACTGCTATTAGAGAAAAGGTCATTTCTGGACTTCAGCTGGAGGTCTAAAACTCAATCCCAAATCTTTTCTGATACTGTAAGGATTTCCTTGCTCTAGCTGAATCACTAAGGCCAGCCTTCAAAATGCCACAAATGATAATAATGAAAGGATTTCTGACCAGGTATTAAGTGGTCACTAAGGTTCTTTTATCTTTCCCTCTTTTCCTAACTTTATAAGATTAAAGAGAGGGATGAAAAACTGAAAGAAATATATTTACTATTCTATAATAGTAAAGAATAAAGCAAAAGGTAGGAAGAATTTTAGGATAAAATTGCCAGAGATAGACATAGAGGAATTTAAGAGAATCTAAAGTGAACTTTTAAGAGTTGAAATCAGGGATAGAGAGTATCTTCAGACCTTGAGGGAAAGACCTATAAGTCTATTAAAAACAGGTACATATCAGAAGTGGCACTTCAACTGTAAAATGTAGATATAAATGTCCTTCATAAGGAAATTCTTACTTCCCACATTCTGCCTGGCTTGTATCTTCAAATTAGAGGGAAACACACGAGGCAATTTATAGAGCTGTGCTCCCAACAGAGTTCAAGGGGGTGGGAATAGTTCCCAAGATTTAATTGCATAGGTTCAGAGCAGGCAAGGAGCTCAGGAAGTCTGGAGGAACCGTTAACAAGAGAAGAGCCTCAGGCAAGAGAAATCACTAATAGAACCTAAGAACCCTCCAGTTTCTCAATCTTTTAAACCTCTTAGCCTTCAAAGTCTGATCGTGGCCAGAGATGGGCTCTAAGACTGTGTCAAACGTAGAGGGAAGATAGAAACGACTGCTCTCAGTATCCATTCTGAGTATATAGGCAGCAGAATGGGGATAATTATAATAGCTAAAGATAACTACCGTGTTTCCCTGAAAATAAGACAGGGTCTTATATTTATTTTTCCTCAAGAAGACACCCTAGGGCTTATTTTCAGGGGATGTGTTATTTTTTTTAAGTACGGTACAACAATCTACATTTATTCAAATATAGTTAAGTCATCTTCTTCTGGAACATCATCATAACTCTCCAAACCCCGAATTCCATCCTGAATTTCTTTTTTTTTTTTTTTTTT